>UELU01145112.1:52235-116358 GCA_900490025.1 Megastigmus dorsalis
TACCTGTTTTCAAGAAACATAAAAACATAGCATTCATTACAATAACTCTAGGTACTCAATCCCAGGGTGGATATGTATCGTATCAAAACGTGCGCCATTCGTTCCGAATTACCTAACTAGCTAGGTAACCATTACTAACCCCTTTCTCTCCGTGCATAAGTGATAAATAACGATGAAAATTTCATTCAGACATTTATTATAGTTTGTCGATTAAAATATTACCGGATCAGATATCAATACCAAAAAAACCTTCAGCGCAAAACTCAAGCATCGATACGAATATTCGATTAAAGCCATCAGAATTAAATATCGCGTTAAAGCTCCCGTCAAATTCACCCGAATGAAGCTTTTTATACGCCACTACTGACTCTATCATTTTTATGTGCCTCTGTTCTACATGCACATTGGCCCTAATAAAGCAGGCGCACGAGCGGTGCATAATGAGCGCAATCGATTCGCGCTGGAGCATATACAAACGCGTATAATAAGCCGGCAAAGTGAAATTTTCCAACTATATTCCTCGTTCCGCACATTTACACACACACACACACACACACACACACACACACACACACAACATTTACGCGTAATTGTACGAAGCTAATTATCGACATGATTACGGGCCTGTAAACAAGCGGTTTACGATACCGTATATATATACTGCATACTTCTATATATGTACATGAGTTCCAAGTGCAACGATTGCCCTCTTACGTATACATGTACATTTCCAAATATTGTGTGTGTGTGCGTGTGTGTGTTGCGCGTGTGCGTGTAGAACGTGGCGTTTGCGAATCCGGAGGATATGCAGCATGTGTAGGCCAGAGAGAAGGAGGAGATTGAAACTCGCGCGTCGAAAGCTGAGGGGGGGGGAGTGTCCGCAATGCGTGCACCGTATCGAATCCACAGCCGTATAAGCTATATATAAAGGGTGCATTTCGATACGCGAACCACTACACGCGGCTGCTATTAAACTATTGCGCGCCCAACTAGGCGAGTGTCGATGGTATCGCGACTCACAAGGGGCTAAATTTCTATCTCTTTCTATCTGTCTCTCTCTCTCTCTCTCTGTCTGTGTAGATGTCTCTCTGGTTCTCGGACGTGAATCGCAAGCGCGCGCAGTGGGTATAGGTTATATATGAGCGTGAAAATCTAAACTGCCTACCTCAGCCTTCGGTCCAATAAAGCGTGTAGGAGTGTAGCGTGTACGGCGGAGGTAGAGTTTGATTTTGTATTAGATTTATGGAGCATTCTAGGGCGCGACATGCAGCCTGGTTTCCTTATCCCCCGTCTCTACTTCCTCTGCTTATATCCTCTGTTTCTATTTGTTCCCTTAAGCTAATATCCAGTCTTAGGCTTATACACAAAAACCAATTCGTATATTGTCAGAACAGAACTGGCTAGAATTGGCTTGTTTCGTGAAATCATACGAGTACTTACATAGGAAAGATGTAAGTATATCGTCTTTGAATATAAATATATAGACTTCTGAATGATCAATGGATTTTTCGCAATGTTTTTTTATACATTCGTTATAATCGAATATGTCTGTGGTTTTGGACAAGCAAGCAAAAATATCTATCTTTGGATCAGCACCAGTCACATCCACTATTTCTAGAAAAAAAAAATCCTCTTCGAAGAAGAAACAAAAAGACAGTATTTCTCATATGCTTTCAATATATATATATATATATATATATATTGATAAATATTATCAAATAGTATTACTAGCGGTAGAATTTTTGTATATAATAGTTGCAAAAATCACTGGTAGCAGCAAGTCACAAACAGACTCTTCATCTTTTGACAATTTTTTATTGACTTCCGTTGAATTCAAACCATCAATACTTTTATTCGAAAACAATATTAAAACCATCAATTCGTTTGAATTTTATGTTTTTCAGCCGTCTATCAAATAGAGTTAATATACACGACGAGAAAAAGGTTGATGTATTGAGGTTTTAATCTAAAAGAAGTTTAAAACGTTTACTTTAGAGCTCGAATACCCCAAACTCCTTCTTTATCGAGGATGAGGTCACGAGATATTCAAGTATATATCTATTGCAAAAGATAAAATGATATAACATAACAGATTTGATTTTGTATACTCCAATTCAATTTCCTATTCGGTAAGTTTCAATCATGCAGAACAAGGCGGACCGCATTTAGCATGCGTGCGCCATCCATGCTAAAATCCCATTAATAGTCATTTTCAATCCAATGTTTGAATAATAGAGAATTAATATTCTATTTTCAGTTTAAGTTTATTCGGAAATCACATTGAAAACTAATATTAATTAACGACTATGGTATAGTCAATAAATGCCATCTACCCGAGCTCACTGCATGCGTGTTTAATATCACAATGTGCAGAGAACAAGGCATCATACTAGCTGCTCTTATCCTTGTAGCCTCTATAAAAAGCCTCGCCAATCCCATTGATGCAGTTAACCGCGGAAAGTACAACAATTCCAGCGCGATTCTGACGAAATCCGTGAAGCGGTCCGCCGCGAGTCGGTCAAAATCAGAGGACGTCACGCGCTCGCCGTGGGGGAGAGAGAGAGAGAGAGAGAGAGAGGCAAGCAGCTGACAGGGAAGCGCCGCGCAGCAGCAGCTTCATTCCGAATGCAAGGGGGACAATTAATTTTCCAGTATAGCCTGGGACGCGCGCACCAGTGTGCGCGTGTGTGTTGCCTTTGTCGCGGCTGATTGAACGCGGCCCACTATCACTGGCGTCGCACCTCTCTCTCCACCTCCTACCGCTCTCGCGCGACCGTAACTTTCCCCCGATGAAATTTCGGAGCGCCGGGGTACGTATACCTATATATATCTTCGCGGCGGCCTCGATAATGATTGCTGATCGCCTCCTCCTCAGCGAGCCGTACAAACACACACACTGTCAGCCGTTAGTCCGCGCTCTCTTTCGTTTTCCCATTAATTGAGGTGCGGCCAGATGTGATTATTTTCATGACATTCCGATTCAAAACGAACGCGCATTGTCGTCGGCGCCAACGGGGGTAAGCTCATTGTACCCCGGGAACCCCGTAGTCCCACGTACACCCCCCCCCCCCCCCACACGAGTCGCGCGTATGAACTTGGATCGCGCGCGCGATATTTCACCTACGTACACTAGTTCCTCTCTCTCTCTCTTTCTCTTTCGTTCGTGTGTATAGCCTCCCTCCCCCTGAATAAGCTCTCTATCCTATAACGGCTTTGTTTCGGAGAACGCGCGCCGATTTTTCCGGCGATATGTCGCTCGCTAGCAGCCGCGGCATACGCGTTTTTGACGGGATAAAGGGGGTCCATGTCTCTCTCTCTAGTGGCCAGCAGCAGCAGCAGCAGCAGCAGCGAGAAAAAAGGGGCTTTGAAAATCGTTCCTCCTCTCTCAGAGACGTGCCCGTGCAGAACCTCCCTATATACATATATGTATACGCTCTATACCCCCGTCAATAGACAATGCTCTATTTAGCGCTCTTTGATTCATTTTAAACGCGCAGTGATCAGCCCACGGCCGCGCCATCCGTGTGAATGAGATAAAGCACCGCAACCGCTCCGACCCGTTTGCGATGCAGCGCCACGCGAAATAGCTCGCTTATGTTGATTCGGCTGATTGTAAATCGCGCACTGGATGCTCTTCGTTAATTTTTTTTCATCCATCTCTCGTTTTTCGGGTTACTGCAGTAGCCCGTGGATTCTTGAATTTATATTCATGCTCACTGATTGTGCCGCACCTATATATAATGGCAATTGGGGCCATCGTTAGTCCAGTGAATTGTTGATATAGGCATGGTATGTTGGCTTTTTGTTTGCTTTGCTCATTCGCGTTTGTTTCGTGCGTGTTCTTTAAACGCTTTTATTTGTGTAATACAGTACGATAATGTAGTTGCAGCATTTCTAAAGAACATCTTGATCCCGTTATAAACAGTTGAAAATCCCACTTAAAATCACAACGGATATGTTTCGTTTGACGAGATCTTCATATTTGAGCTCATAAAAAATGTGAAAAAATCGTGTCGTATCATGTGTCCGTCCCAATAGGAAAACTGTGCAGCGATTGAAATTTCATTAGTATTGTATAGTTGCTGAGAAACAGGTGTGAAGCTATAAAAAAAAAAGGAGGAAAATATAAAATCTGTCCAAAGCCGAAGAAACGCTCGAATTAATCGCTTCACAAGCGGGAGCGGGCACAGTTATATGGCTCTTATAAATCTTTTCGATACGTAAAAACAGATTCGCTCCCGGGAACTCCACTACATAAATATACACTTCACCATAAAAAATACTAAGAAAACGATTTCCAAACAAACGCGATTTTACGACTCGGGCACGAATACCAAATTAATTTTTAGTCCTCGATATCATCGCTCGACAGACACTGCACTTGTTCCCTACTCTTATACCTGCACTCCCAAACATCGTATATATATTATATTCCTTTAACTAGCCACGCGAAAGGCAACGCTATGGTCCGGCAATAAAAAGTTTGACGAGATCGTTCAATATACGTTGCGTATAACCAATCATCTCAAAAATGAAATCAAACTTTCAACTCGACGCAGAACGAGAAAAGGAAGTTTCCATGCTGTGCGCACATAAACAAGTTCATCAAATCCATCCTCATTACGCCGCGCTCCAACGCGGGCATGTCATAAAAGTGAAAATAAAAACTGTATATTAGGAGAAAAAAAGAAAGCTATATCCTTATATAGAAAGCTCTTCGCAACACGAAGCATTCGTCATCGATCGAGCGCGGCTGCATCGCGGTCCGCACGCACTGCATCTAATATCCCCGCAATAGTCGCATCTCTCTATGTATATGCCTCCTACCCACCTGCCCCTTCACCTCTCCTTCCCACCGATAGATTAGATACTCAAAATTTCACGACTCTCTTAAAACAAATTGATGTATTTATAACGTATATACGCAGAGGGCCCGCGGCGCGCTATCGTTCCCACAAAGCCATACCTACGACTACTGTCGCACAACACACGCACACACACACAACACACATGCACGCGACGCGGGTACAGCGAGACTCGCTCTCTCTAGCACTTACAACATCGTGCGGAAGAATAATCGCCGACCATAAAACCGGGGCCGTAAAATTGGTACAAGAGACATGTTCTCCGCGGCGCGCGCTCGCGAGAAAAGGACGATAAGAGAGGGAGATAGAATGATATGATATATATATGTATATATATATATATATATACATATACATCTATGGAGAGAGAGAGAGAGAGGGAGTCCCACCTACTCCTCTACAAAGAGTAAAGTTGGTGCGCAGCGGCAGCGGCAGCAGCAGCAGCAGTATAGCGGAGAGTGAGAGAGAGAGAGAAAAGCCGGGACCGACTGCTGCTACTGCTGGTGGTGGCCGTGCCACCCGCTGCGCGACAGCAGCCGAGGACGACGGCGACGACGTCGTCGAGGCTGGCTGCCGAGGAAGGAGAGGGAGAGAGAGGAATGGTTGGGGAGGCGGCAAAGGCATTGTCGAAATAACCGCAGCCGCTGCGGGGCCAATGCGGTCTGCTGGGCCGCGCGGCTTGCAGTGCAGCAGCCGATCTCTAATCCCCCTCCTCCTACCACCTCGTGCTGCTGCTACTGCTGCTGCGTTTGTCCATATATACATACATCCAAAGTGTGTGCGCGCGTGTGTGTGCAACGGCGTTTGGTGCCTGGAAAATTTATCGATAGCCTGGACAGGCGCCAATCAAGCGTGGTAGCGGCAGAAGCTAAGCTTTTTACCTCTCTCCCTGCACCAGCAGCGGCGGCGGCGTGCGGCGGCACGGCGGCTAGCTAGTGTATATGCAGTGCGGTGCAGGCGCACTATAGAGGGAGAGAGAGAGAGAGGCCGAAAAAGTTTCGCGACGACGAGCTGCATAGCTGCTTCTGGTTCTGGTGCCGTCGCTGCTGCTGCGGGATTGTCGATGCACAAGAGATCTCTTCTCTTTTCTTTCTGATTCTCTCTCTGTCTCGCTCTCTCGCGCGTTCTCGTACTAGCTGTTTTTTTTATAGAGGGTGAAAGGGTAGGACTTTAGGTGGCGGCGGGTTAGTTTCGGACTTTGGCTGGGGCTGCTGCACACATGGATGGGCGCCGCCGCGGTCGCGCTCGCTCCTCTACGTTTACGCGTGAATGGAGAGTCGATTGCACGTGGAATTTATGCGCTTTCTTTTTGAATGCTTTATTGTCGGCGAGCTTTTCACCAAAGTTTTGTGTATTTTGCGCGCCCCCGCGGGCTCTTTCTTGCGCACTTCTCTCTTTCGTCCGTCACAGTGTCTCTCTGTGTATGTGTGTCTGTGTGGGTGCGCGTGTTTTTTTTTCGAGAGGGGATTTGTTTGTTCGGAGGCGAGGATGCGTAGGTTTTTTTTTGTTCCACTTGGGGAACTTGGATGGAATTCGATGTTTTCTGGCTCGAGAACTAGGAAGTCGCGCCGAGTGTGTGTGGGGTATATATATGCGTCTGCCGAGTCTTTCGAGAGTGTCTTTTGCGCGAGGGAGAGAGAATGCCATAGAGAATGAGAGAGAGAGAGAGAGCAGATGTCTTATGGTTTTGGGGTATGCATAATTCCTCGAGTCCTGTGCAGGCTTAGCTTCGATCTGCTCGACTCGAAAAATACTCGTAATTTTAGGATTAAGTACATAGGTGACTCTTGGGCGTGCGACGGAGGATCGTAAAGCTAATTATACATAGTCCCATTTGCCGCGACTACGAATGAATTTCCATCTATTTCTGTTTGATGAAAATCGATAAATTCAAAGAAAATTGTTGATTGTTATTTATTATAGTCTATGTATTTCTATTGAATAATTATATAATTGAGTTTGATAAAGGGGACGTAAAAAATAATGCGCAAATTTGGAATATCTTTCCGGAACGCAAAAGAAATCAATGAATTGTTTTTTGAATATAACCATTCGGTTACTAACTAAATTTATGATTTATCAAATATATAGTTTCATACTCTCTAAATTTCAAGCAGTGACTATTCACTTTCTCGCAGTGACCTTCTTATAGCTTGTCGAAATAGTGTATATGCACTAGTGAATCAGTGGATATTCACTGATTCGCAGTGCATATACACTATTTCGACCAGTTATAAGAAGGTCACTGCGAGAAAGTGAATAGTCACTGCTTGAAACTTAGAGAGTACGCAAACGTTCAACACAATTTTGGCAAAAGTCATTATAGAGTGCTTAAATAATTTCGACTTCAGGGATTACATTTAATACGTTCTCTCTCGTTTGGGATCGTAGAGACCAAGTGAAAACATAGATTATTTAATGCGTACCACATGGAACGTTTTGTTATTCCTATTGTACACACTTATAACCTGATTATTTAACAACGTATTCCAGCACTTGTTCCACTTTATAAATGTAATTTATTGCGGTTTGAATTCAAATTTCCTATGTATGTGTGGCACGAGAAATGCAAAAAAGGGACGGGAAAGTTATCATAAAGGCTCCTCCTCATCTTTTGTATACAATTTAAAATGAAAAACCTTCCATCGATGTAGAGGGACAGCGAGGAAGGCGCGAGATAATAGACAGAAGCAGCGGCGCACTCGCGTGATATATATATATACTTCTAAAACGCATAATCTTTAACGAAATTTAGCACTGCTAAAGCTAGCGAGAAGCATTCGGGAAAAATTTCTCGAAGCCGCACACGAGCAGCAACGCTCTCGCCTCTGTCCTCCAAGTTTAATCCTGTCTTTCCCTAAACTTTGCGCTCTCGCGTTTGCTCGGCCGCACGCGCCTTAACGCTAAAGCAAAAAAATAGGAGAGCATCCGCGGGACGCACAAACAAAGGGAGACGAGCGGCTAGGCGGTAGCGTACACAAAAAAAAGAGCAGAGCGCGACCCGCAATGAAAAAGCCCCGAGGCGGGAAGAAGAACGCGCGGCGAAGAAAGTTGCTTTGTTATATCGATCAAAGTGTGCGACACTCGCGCTCTTATCGCGGTATAGGGTTTCTCTATCTCTCTCTCTCTCTCTCTCTCTCTCTCTCTCTCTTTTTCTCTTTGAGCGCCATCACCTACCTCTCTTTTCTCGTTCCTGTTTCTTGATCCTCGTGGGCACAAAAAGCGCTTTACTTAGGCAGTTGCCCCGGTACGACTGGGAATCCTCCCGGCGTCGTCGTCGTTTTCACCCGAGCGCGCGCGGACTTCTTATATCTTTTTTCCGTCTCTTTTTCCCTCTCATTCGCCCTCGTCCACTTCTCTCTTTCTCTCTCTGGCTGTGTGTCTGTGTGTTTTTTTTTGTTCGACATTGGCTCACCTGGCGCGCGGCCTCTATACGTAGACGAGATTCTTCTTCCTGGTTCCTCTTTTATCCAACACGAAGAGCTCACGTGCGTGATATTCCCCATCAAAGAGTCACGGGTGTTGGCTTCGCTCTACTTCGTGCTCCATTATGCACTGAGAGAATTTTAGAGGGATTTCGCAGTTGGGCTTATTAAATTTTTATCCCCGGGTATATTTAGAGGGGACTTTGGATCGTTCTTTCTCTCTCTTTTTTCTTTTTTCTCGTATTCGTAATATGTTTTCTTTTTTTATATTCTATACATATGTATAGTTACAAGAGGCGGCGGGGAGTCTTGAAGAATAATGTAGCTCGGCGTTCTCTTGCGAAAGTGCGTTAATCATAGAAAGTGTGTCTGTGGAGGAAAGTCGAGTTATCTGAGATGGCGCGGGCAAGAAATAGAGAAACAAGAGGAAAACAAGTTTTTCACCGAAAGTTATGTTGTTTCTTTTATTGGACGTGTGAGTAACTGATTTGAAAAAAATTCTTGATTTATATTTGCGATCGTAAGTATCCGGTATTTTTGGAGAGATTATAAGGCTCGTGTACTTGCAGCATCCAATATGTCCAAAGTAATAATGGGCAGTTTTATTACATTTTACATTTTTCATTTTGTACATGTGGATTCAACAACTACAAAAAATATATTCTTTTCAAATATGTACAACATTGCTCTGAAATTTTCAGATATGATGCCAGCAGTATTTTTTTTTAGACAGCTCCTTCAGTTATTGATATTCGACGCAGTGGTTTCAAATATTCACACGAATATGACAATATCACGTGAAAAGTGTTCCACTGCATATTTTTCATGGAAGTTTGTCCAAACTTTTGTATATGCTTGGTATACGTTTCGTACATATGAATAGGTAATCCGAATCTCACTCGTTGAAAAAAGAACTGTTTTTTAATTAAAAAGACCTATTGTCTCAATGGCTTTCTATTTTAAAAGACCGCGTATCCGCACAGTGTTCCATTCATTAAATAATTGGACCTCGACTATTAAAAGAATTCGACCCTGCGCGTGATCCGCTCAACGAGGCTCGTCGATCCAAAATGATCAGGCAAATTATATCGTTAACAGAAGAACTGAGAAGCAGTTTTATCAATAAAATTCACCGCGTGCCGCGTTACAACCGCTCGTTATCTCCTCCCTTTTATTCGCAGGCATTTCTCTTTTTCTATCCTTTTTCGCAAACGCGCGCCGTGCGCGCGACGCTATTGATGCGCCTGTTCCGTCACTGACACAGCCCTGATGGCTTGCATAATTTAGACGGCACGGACCGTG
Organism: Megastigmus dorsalis; assembly: GCA_900490025.1. Classification (NCBI taxonomy): domain Eukaryota; kingdom Metazoa; phylum Arthropoda; class Insecta; order Hymenoptera; family Megastigmidae; genus Megastigmus; species Megastigmus dorsalis. Next base: position 61,828 of record UELU01145112.1, read on the forward strand.
ACCTCTTTTTTTTCATCTACATTCTCTCTCTCTCTCTCTCTCTCTCTCTCGTATTCGTGCGCGCTTTTTCCGGACCTCCTCCTTTTTTCGCTCGCTGCGTACGCGACGTCGTCATCGTGTCGTCGCGTTATAATGTGCAAAAGAGAGAGAGAGAAAGAGAGAAAGAGAATAGCCGCTTTAATGCGGGGGACGTGTAATAATTTTTGCGAAATGTATCTTCACTATACACGAGCCCCGGGTGTTTGTGTACGTGATTATGCGCGCGGTAATTTTGGGCTCTTTAAGCCGGTTTCGTTTTATCCTGAAAAATAAAGTTGGTGTAATTGCAGGCGCGCATGAATTGTACCAATTTTTCGTACCTATTTGCATATTATGAATTTCTTCGGAATTCCGACTGTGTGCGCCCGTATACGAAAAAGAACAAATTTATTTCTTTATTAAAGCAATGAATAATACTTTAGATATTGCGTATTTCCTACGTGACCGTGTGTGAGCTTTTAGCTTACCCAAAGCTTTAAAAGTGTTGACGGAATATACAGTGAAAATGATTAATCACACATAAGGTGTAAATATAAGTTTATTAAATTTCAACGGCTGCTCACGAAATTCTATTATTTATAGTAAAATGTACTACTGACTATTGTAATTTACACTAGAACGATGATTAAATGCAAGTTACAGCATAATTCATGAGAATAATGTTTTCTCTTTGTACATTAAACCCGCAATTTTATATATTAAGCTTTTCTGCATTCAAAAGAGTCTTGAGGCAAACAACAGTTTTAAAAGTTTATAGCCATCTTTCAAAAATGCGACCATATTCTGATCATGTTGGCAGCCAAAAATTGCTCGATAAACTTTGTAGTGAATAGATGTACACATAGCATTGCACTATATTCGCGTTATATCAGTTGGCCAGAAAGAAAGTAGTCTATATAAGTTTTGAAACGAATGATCAACATTTATCTTTTTGCGCATGCATTTAAAAAATGGCACTTATCTTCAGTGAAAATAATTTCATTTGGCACTAAAGAAATCAATATCCCTGTTTCAATATCTCACAAAAAAATATATAAACATTTTAACCAATTTATTATACTATCATTTTAAATTTGCTAGCTGAATGCGCTCTGTTCTCGTCATTTCGAATTTGAAGGAATGAAACGGTAACAATTTACACTATATGAACATAAGCTATTGATGCAAAAGTATAAATATCAATATTATCCTCTTAAAGCCGTGTAACTCGACCATGCGATGATGCAAACATTTTACCTCGCATTTTACCTCATCGTGCGCTATACGTAGCGCAGAACAAGCGAATTAGCACTTTTTCCCTCTCTTTCGATTTGTTCGCGTGCATTTGAGAGTTGTGCGCGATATATATGCTTAGCCAGTGAAAGGGCGAACTTGAAACTCTCTCTTCTCGGCCAGTCATGCGTTGATATAATTACGCGCTTGTATTGACTCGAAAACACGGGGTAAATCTACCCACACACACACATACGCACGTGCGCCCAGAGGAAATTTCAAATTTGCGTCGAGTTCCTCTTTCGCGTTATAATGCCCAGAAAATGGTATCCAGAAGTTTGTTGCGCTTTCTAGTATTTCATATATATGTAAAATAGAACTGGCGTGGCTGCAGCGAGAGGCTGTTCAAAAACAGTCCAACAAAAATTACGGACTTGTAAACTCGAATAATCTAATGAATGAATTTCATTTGATATAAGCATTATGTGGACGACGCCAGTTTGTAAGTATAATGTTTACTTTTGAATTGAGTTTGAGATAACGCAGATTGCGGGGGAACACTAGCAATCTGTAACATGTAGAATTTGTAACATATAGAATGAGAGGCGAATGGTAAGACTTAAAGATATTATCCAATAACTATTATTTAAAGTAGCGCATACCTTACGCTTGTGATATTCAATTACTTTTGTAATGCATTTAATTTGTACCGTTTGCATTTCGGAATGCATAAATAATTTTATTTGAATTCTTAATTTTTAATGTAATATATTTAATAAAGTAACTCACGATGGTAATGGGATGTAATATACATGAAGTGCGCGCTTTTGAATCAAATGTTCAACCCATCCAGTTATGTAAATTGAAAAATATAACAGTCTGGATTTAAAAGATCTCTCGATTTAAAAGATAAAAAAGCTTTATTTACCATCGCAGTAAAAGGTAGTTTCTACTTTAAAAAATAGTAACTCTTTTTTTTTTAAGCCAAAAAGCTTTGAATCCAAAAGGCATAAAAGGTAAATTTTTACTTTCTTCAACCCGTGACTTTTGAAAAAAGGGGCGGCTACCACTTAAACAAAAAACAGGTCAGATTTTTTGACGAGTCTTTTTCGTTTCAGTTCCTTATGAGGGACAACTTTACAAACAGACTGTCGGCATTCAACAAATCGTGTCTATTACTAGTTGTCTCGTGTACGTCATTATGACGCTGATTCAAAATCATTTTCAAACTAAACCCAAATTAAGACAAAATCAATGTTTTGTACATGGTACTTATACAGTTTCGCCTAATACCCTTGCATCATTGATAATTGTATAACAGTTCGAAACACCTTCAAACTATTTTCTTATATATATCGCAGATATAAAAAGGTCAATAGTTAGCTAAGTGATTGCATTATGCAATTACAGCACACAGAACCAGGTCTCATAAACAGTAATATGAAACAAAAAAAAATGATAAAACAACATATATAACGAGTGTCGGTCGTAGTTTAGATATATCGCAGAATAAAGCGAATGCAGTACAGCAGCACAGCGGCAGCAGTAGCACAGCAGCAGCAGCAGCAACAACAGCATCAGCTCGTCGATCTTATCAAATCAAGCGCTCGCGAGCACAAGCTCTGATTATCTATCGGGAGCAAAGAGCTCACCGCATCACTCTATCTACATGCACAGGCGCAGCAACAGCACCACCAGCAGCACCAACGCAGCAGCGGCAGCGACCCAAAAACGCACTAAACGCTCCTCGATCTCGCGTCATTTAACAATCGCGACAAGCTGCGCGGCGCCCCTCCTCTCCTCTTCATCCACACAGGCACATCCGCACTTTCTATAGCTACTGCAGTGCCGTACGCACACACACCTACCCACACACACACACATACACAGGCGGCCGCTTAATCTGCATTAACCGCACTGCTGATCGCTGAACCACCGTCGCTGTATCCTTCTCTCTTCGCGTACACTCATCGCGTTTATAGCGACGCGCGTCGCATAATCCGATCTCCGAGGCTTTTCACGCTGTACACAGGCACCAGAGAGAGAGAGAGAGAGAGAGAGAGAGGAGAGAGGGACAGGAGAGAATGTGTATAGTAGTAGTAGCGCTGCTGTAGGTAAGCCAGGCACGTTCGTTAAGCTCAATAAGCAAGGCGGAGGAGTAATGGCGTTTCTATATGGAGTCATCGAGCGAAGACGTTCAGAGGGGCGGGAGGGAGGCAACTGCTGCTGTTGTGTATGCCGAGCTCGAGACGCCCAGAGGTATATAATAAACCGAACGCAGGAGAGAGAGAGGGAGAGATAGAGAGAGAGGGAGATAGAGAGGGAGATAGAGAGGGAGAGAGAGAGGGAGAGAGAGAGTCTTGATCTAGGTGTGTTAAGTGGTAATCGATGCCGGTGCACGTGTTATTATGTACGCCGGATGTGTCGGCGATGTAAAAGCTATGTGGTTTTTGTGTAGACGCACGGATCGCGAAGGGAGGCCTGAGGCATATAATGCAGGAGAGTAGAGAGAGAGAGAGGGAGATAACTGGCGCTTTGTGCAAGTGACGAAGGGGGGCAAAAAAGACTCGGAGGAGGGCGGGCGCGAGCGCGCGAAGCCGCAAAGTTAATTGCTAATTTGCGCCGAACGGTTTAAGCTGCAGTGGGGGAGCGGAATATAAAGAGATTCGATTACGCGGCTCTCGGTCGAGTGATTAAACCTTGCAGCTTGAAATTTCGATGTATCGAGTTAAGGAGGCTTATACTATATACAACCGCGCGAGCGAGCTGTGCAGCGATGTTGGCTTGCACTTGTTGTGCCGATGGGTGTCAGAAATTAGGAACGCGTATATATATACAATATCGATTTCTTATACACGGTGGGCTGTTGGCTGCTTCGACGGTGGGCACGTGCAGGAAACGTGTATAGGCTAGATTGCGAAGACAAATATATTCCACTACCAATTGTAGATCTCTATGAACACTCGCTGTTCTCCACTAGTTTGCCGGTCATACTCAATTATAGCTATAGCATTCGTCATGGCAAATTATCGTAATAATCTTAAAAATCGCAAGTTCCAAGTCCACCGACTAGACTCGCGTAAACTAAAAAGATATATTAAAAAACTATTGCAGTCCTATAATTATAATACCTGATTAAGTGAATCAATCAGAAAGTTGGCCCATTGTCGCAACCAAATTCGACCGTAAATTAAACCGCGATGTCGCATCGTCCTGCAGCTAGAGCTCATTCAGCATTCGTCCACAACCCTATATACATACGTATACACACACTGCAACCGCGAGTAAATTCAATAAGAAATAAATCGTCGCGATTCACGCATTTACGGTCGATAGAAGCGCTGAGCATCGTCAGTAGCAGCAGCGGCATGCAGATATCCACCAAGACCGCGCGCAGCAGATCACGCGGCAAACAACTGGCTTAGCGCGCGTGGGAAGCCTGACTTTGCTACTACTGGCTGCCGATCGGGCCACCGGATTATCAGAGAGAGAGAGAGAGAGAGAGAGAGAGAGAGAGGGAGAGAGAGGGAAAGAGAGAGAACGGACGACTAGCGGACTCCGCAAGAGCAACTCTCTCGCCGCTATATCTATAAGCTTAAACGCCATACGATCTCACAAACGAGCCGAATGTGCATTAGCGCATGAGAACCCTGCCAAATATTGTACGCCACGCGACCACCCCGCTTATACACACACACACACACAAATATATATATATATATATACACATATATATGCATACAAAGACTCACACCTAGAGACAAGGATATAGTTATATAGATGAGCGTGTACTAGGCTGCAATCTCTAGGGCACAATGTCTTGCTTCAGTGGATTATAACGAAGAGTTGCTCTGGCCATTACGCGGCTTGTTATCCCAAAGTTTGATGGGCGCGCGGGCTCCTTCTCTCTATATCCTCCCTCTCCCTCCCTCTCCCGCTCACTCACTCTCTCTCTCACTCTCTCTCACTCACTCTAGCCTACCATCACACGTATATATATATATATTATATATATATATACACATATACCTGCAGTGCAGTGCACAAGTGGATGGTCTATCCCCCTGTTTGAAGACGGACCTGCAGAGAACCAGAGAGCGAGAGAGAGAGAGAGCGAGAGAACGAGAGAGAGAGAGCGAGAGAGAGAGAGAGAGAGTGGAGCAAAGTCATCACAGCGGAGGTCGCCGCTGTGCTGCAAGCTCGGCTTTTGGGGACAGACGCGCGGCGCGGAGTAGCGTCCGTCCATGCGCCCCACCGCACCGACTAACAATGCGATCCTCTGTGCGTTATATACATATAAATATATATATGTATATGTTAAAGCTGACGCGTATATGCATACGTATATATATGTACGAACGAGTGGGGCAGTTTCCGTTTTCGCTCATTTCTCTCTATACGTATATATGATATATATATATATATATCTGGACTCTCTCGTCTGCGTGCGTGTATAGATGTGGGCCGCGCGGCGTCGGTCGCCATCAAACTAATCTCGAGGCCTTGCGGCTTCTCTATCCCTCTGAGTTATGACAGTCACAGTGGTTACTGCGAGGCCTTTGATTGCGCGCGATTTTTGAGCGCAGATAATTATTGCTGCTGTCGCTGCTGCTGCTGAGACCTTCGTGCGCGAGATAGACGATTTAATAGAGAGGATTAATTAGCTGGTCGAAACTTCTTAGAGATGTTAAAAGTGTATCAGATTTCAGTTTTGAATGTTGATTCATAACATTTTATTTATATACTTTTGAGTATATTAGAACATGTATAGTTTACGAACTTGATCCGTTGTTACTGCGGAATTTAGTGTATATACGGTTCAGTGGCTTCACGAGGTGTCTCGTCATTCCCTACACACTTCTCTAAAACGCGCATGCAATCTTCATACATCGCTTAACCTAGTGAAGTCAATGGTGAGTAACAAAATGTCGCTAAACCGCGAGCAGATAAATATACAAGTGCTAGTATTATCGTAAGTTAGAAAGTGTCTTTGGTATAACCGCGCACTCATCTAAACTGGCCATTGGAAAAATTATTCGATATGAATAAAATAACCAATCGAGATAACAATCATATACTAGCGATTACATGGAAAAACAGACGTTAAGAAGTCATTGCCCTATTTTGCCGAGCGATAAACTTTGGTCTCAAGGTTCATTACCAAAGAGCAGCAGAATTTTGCTGAGTCCGCTGCGAGAAGTCTGGCCCCTGCACAGCAAACCTTAGTACTTTGAAAACAGTTGCGAGCAGAAGCATAACAAAGAGCCCTTGTTGGTTAACGCAGCCCAGCTAAGGGCTGGCGCTTATAATATGCAAACATTTAATGTCGCCATCAAACTCGAACTTAAAACTTAAGCCTTATGAAATATATATACAGTGTACATTATTTATACGACCTGGAGTATTGAGTGTTATTTTGTAATTAATTTGAAATTTATGGTGTGCTTCGAGTAAGTTGAGCTTCGAATTAGTAAATTTTGTTGATGAAAGTGCAGCTTTATTATATCTTTTAACGAAATTGCTGAATTCTATAGCTTCAACTTTGAACGTTTTTTTTGTTTTGCCAGTGCAGTATTGTACCTTTTGATGTACTATAATGTCGTTCGTATATTTCATAAATATAAATTACGTCTGCACCCGAACGGGAAAGAAATGTGACTGTATAGCCGAAGAAACAGGAGCGTCAATAGCTTTCTCTTTTAATAGGAGCGTTTAAATATTTCCTGAACTGCCAATAGCCCACACATGCTCCACGAACAATAAACTTGGCGAGCAATGACTCCGGCACTTTCGAAGAATCGTAAACTTTTTTTTTCTTACGCGTAAAGAAGTGGGCAAACGCGCGTGGACATCGAAGGGAGTCTAGGGTGAAGAAAACGCTGCATTGTTAGATCTCCCTTTTCCAATACTTATAGAGGGGGAGAGAGAGAGAGAGAACGAGGACATGGAGTATAACTCGAGAGCCTCTACATATATCTTTTGTTCCTTTTTTCGTTGAACTTACACCGTGTAATCGGAGGGGTGGAATTCTTTATTTGCACCTTGACGTGTAAGACGCGCGCGGGGCATAAGCTGGAAATCGCCCACTCGATATCAACGGGGCGCGAGCTGTCTTTGTAAATGATATCTGGGCGAAATGGAGGGGTATGAAAAAGCACTGGAATGCAGCCTATAAAAATAAAAAATGAAGCGCGCGCGCACGTATAAAAGGGCTTTACTAGAGTACAGAAATGCTACGTGTGTGTACGTGTGTGGATGTGTATGTATGTGGGAGGGTGTGTAAGAGGCGCGCCAGGCAAACGCAAAGAGAGGCGGCTTTGTTTTTCAATCGAAATTGAATTCGAGGGAGCGAGCATACAAACTCTTTTATCTCCTACTGCAGGTATATATAGACGTGAGTGTGTTTACATACTGTTTTCGAGAATATATATTTTTGTAAAAAAAGCGCGGTGGATTTTTTTTTGAGGGGGAAGAGGGTGGGGGGTTTCATATTTTCGGCAATAAATTCTTTTACGCGGAGGAGAATATTTGCATGGACTGGAGGGCAAAAAGGTGTTTGGCTAATATACGGTTTCCATTGAAGTGTGACTGTGCCTTGATGTATTTTTTTCTTTTTTTAAGGGGTTGAGGAAATCGCTTACCCTCGGTGTATATTCGATTGCTAAAAATAAATTTCATTTGGGTTTAGCTAAATACTAATATTTAGTTTTTAAGAAATGATTTTAATTAAATAAGGGGAAAAAAGATCCTGTGTTTTCTGTGCATAATAAAAGGTATGTTGGGAAGTAAAGATTAAACCAGTTCCAGATATCCTCTAGACTTTTCATTTAAACTTTTCATTTGCTCATGTTATTGTGGAAATAAGAACAGCTACGTAACACCATTAATTCTCATAATATTTAGAGTAAAAAGAAAGTAAACGTCTTATTTATCACAAAAATATTGGGCAATTAAATACAACAATGCAAACTCACTGTATATATTTTTACATGTATTTGGGAGTTTTCCCCGTGAATTAATAGAATAAAAATAAAATAAAATAATCGTATTTGAAACCCTCTATAAATGTTGTGATACCTGATCCTCGTATCATATATTTCTATCAGTACTATCAAGAAATGATAAAAACTAAATCTTAAAATCCACTTATAAAATTTTATCATCCCGATCAATTGGCAAGTTCTTATTCTCGCAATTAATCAGTTCAGATTGGTTTCCAGTAAAATAAATCTTTAATCGCAGGACTATATACCTAGTACATGGAAACACAAAAATAAGCATGATAAAAGTAATATCTGCATATGTTTCTCGACTCGACTCGCGGATACACATCTCGGGGAATATATACACGAGTCATCCATCGGCCGAGACATTGATGTATCGCGCATTACATTTGCAAGTTCACTTAATTATGAAATATATGTCCCACAAGAAAACTGATAGCCTGCTTTTAGCTCGCTTATTTAGCATAATGGTGCACACGGGAGCCAGGAAAAATGAATAAAGAAAAAAAAAAAGAAAGAAACGAGAGAAGAGAAAGAAGGGGAAAAAAGGTTTGATTGATTGGTAATTATACCCCAATGATTTATCGAGTCAACCAGAAGAGAGAGGGGAAAAAATCAGGCAGCCACCATCCGACATGTACATTTCCTTATTTCCCTTCTAAAAAGAGCGAGTTAGAGAGAGGGAGTGAGCTAAGTAGCGTATAGTACACGCCACAGCCGTTATTACACTGCGAAATCGAAACGAGATATTATTAGCGTATAGTGTAGCTTCGCGGCGGTACACACACACACGCAAATATATTTATATTCATAATATGTCATTATAGAGCTTGAGCCTCAGGCTACATATCCTCGAATGAGAAGAACGCGCGGGAGGAAGGCGCGAGTCGTTGTGTTGTATATTATGTGCATGTCTGTCTGTCTGTTGCATTTTCCACATGTTCATATTTAATTACCTGCAGGAGATCGAGAAAGCGAGAGGCACAGGAAATTAACAAGGAGCTGGCGCAATAATGCGCGAAAAGCCCCCCGTGCCCGATGTAAAAAGGTGAAAAAGAGAGCCGAGGATCGCTTTCTGTATCCTCATCCTCCTCATCGGGTGCAAAAATTACGATAAAAAGCGCAAGCCTTGCACAGGTAAAAAGTTTTCGTGATAAGTATAAGATATCAAGTGGTGTACATAATATCCGTATATACTCGGATGTATGTGTATACGCATAGGGACGGTCGATGCTCTCTTCATTTCCTCTTTGAGCTGGCGTGTGTCTCTGTGGGCATGTGTGTGTGTGTGCGCGCCGGTGTTGGTAACTGCTTACGTTTGTCAAGGCAGCAGCGGTAGCGGCAGTGGTAGCAACAGCGGCATATGGAGCCTCCGTCAGAGACTTGCATATACAGTTGGCGCTTGGGCAGCTGGTGGCCTGTATATGTGTATGGTGGTTTGAGCGCGTTTCACGGTCCTTTCAGCATCCCTTTTCTCTCCTCCTAAAGTGCCTTTCATCAAAGACATAATCGCTCGTTGTAGCGTACTTACGTGCTCCATATATATTATACCCTCTCGCTCCTGTACCTCTCTCTCTCTCTCTCTCGTTTACTGTTATATACTCCATTTCTCTTTCTGAGCTCGCTCGCTTTCTCTCTCTCTCTCGTTCTCGCTGGCGCACGAATCACTCGGCCCTGCTTGATGGGATAGCGAGGGTGATAGTACTGGACTTTACCTTTTGCGGAATATGTGTGCCAAACGTGTGCATAATAGGAAAGTTTTGTGCTGCTCTCTCTCTCTCTCTCTTGTTCGCTTGCTCTCTGTCTCGCTCTTGCTCTTACATCAGATATCTAGGTTTCTGCTGATTTTGCCCTAAAGGAGCTTATGAGTGGGTTTGATTTGGTTGAGAGTGAGGCGATGTGGCTCGAAACCCGGGAAAACTGATTTTTCTGAGCTGCACCGATGCTGATCTATGTGGATTGCGCAAGCTATAGGTTACTCAGCGTATCAAATTTTTCTTTCGCCAAAGTTTTTCTTTTCATTCGATTTAAAAAATTGAAAATAATCAATAATATTCTTTTTAAACTTATTTTTCATATTCTAATACTTGAAATCTATTTTATTAATATATTAAATGTAACACAAGCTCATTACGAAACGCAGTGAACACTTTTATAAATTATTTTTCTAATATGCAAAATAATTATCCTTAATAACGTAAATGGCCAGATTGTGAGACAGCGTCTAGAGCGTGATCCGGCAATTATGTGATTTTTAAATAAAATTATCCATTTATACAGTATAGGTATTGGCATTTATAAAAACCTCGAGAATAGATGTGAGTTGTAAAATAAAAATATAACTTACAAAAATAATTTTATGCATAAAAATTATACAAAATTTAGGCGTCCGGATTAATGAGACATATTGTCAATAACGCTTGTTTGAAAAAAATTTATGAAAAGAATTCTAACCATATTGTTTTCAATAGTTTGATATCTCATCTTTCGATTGCTATTTGCAGAATTGATCTAAAAATTGATTTAATAAAGTTTTTTTGAGAATTTCAAATCCTGCACAAACACGAGAATCGATGGATTAACTAATATAATCTAATATTTAAACTTCAATATGTCGACTTGAAAAAATCGTATGAAATCAACTAAAGAATAAATTAAAGCATACAAGATAAGCTTTTTAGTGGATGTAGTTAGATCGATAGAAACAATTTACGGCACTTGAGTTAGTGGTTTATGATACCATCTCCAATATTTGGAGTGTAATATTTCGGTTCCTAATCCATGAAAATGAAAAATTGAACGATCGAGTGAACTTACCTGTAAGTGAAGCTCGATCATAATTGTACGAGCTACCTCGTCCGAAATAGATCAAACTGGTAGTATCGCTTCCCATGCGTTCTTGCACAGAATTTTGAAAGTATATATATAAAAAAGAAAAGAAAAACGCGCTTCGCCTTTCAGGTGTCGCAGTCCCCGCCTCACGTTGGCTTCTCTCTTCGTCGATCGTCATTATATTTTAAAGTTTTACTAAATTGCGAAAGAAATAGGGGTATCAGGGAAAAAACATTTATATATACTAAAATGAGACTTATTTATACATAGGATTGATGAGTAAAACATTGCAGAATAATTTTTTCTTTTATTTAAGTGAAAAAATCACACGCTCAATTTTGTGTTCCATAATTATACTCTACGGAGTGCAAACTTTTTAATAAAGTGAATCTTCAAGAAGAAACCCATCATAATTATTGAATATTTTTAGTAGTAAAAGTATTTGATCTTTTCTCGGCGTTTTAACTGAATAAAAGACATACATGTGTCAATTTATAGAAAATATTATATTTTTTGTTAATGCTTAATAGCATGATATAATATTTAAGACATGTATTTTTAGAATTTTTGCTATAATTATATTTTTTTTTACATTTTTAAATGACTCATTATATATGGTACTTGTGTCCAACCATGCGGCCTTTTCCCGTAATTGCAATCGGAATAATCTAAAGACCTATGTTTGGACTTGACAATGCGCAATGATTAACGTATAATTTTCAAACTTTTATTAAGAAGCCACAAGCGTTATTTATAAGAATGCACTTTTTTACGGGGCCAAGCAAGAGAAAAGAGAGGCATATCATCGCTCGGCGCTGCCCACCGCAATACCTGCAGGTTTTAAAGAGCGCCAAAAGGGGGAATTACAAAAAGGGATTTTACGTCTTCGTTAAATGCTCGAGTTAATTCGCGCGGGGGGCTATTTATAAAAAGCGGCGAGCATGGATATACCGCCCGGTGAGAGAGAGCAAGAGAGAGAGAAAGAGAGAGAGAGAGAGAGGGGGGCGGGGGATTTAATAGCGAAAAGGCGTGTGCGGCGCGAGCGCGGAAATTAAATTACGCGTAAAGCTAACCGGGACATCAGAACTCGCATTTTTCCCTGGCTCCCTCTTTCTCGTCTAGCCATCTCTTTCCGTGCTTCCCTTTATTACAACGCTCCACCCCATCCCCCACACACACTGATATATATTATACATATATATATATATATATACTTTCCTCAATAAAGTCGCATTATCGTTGCTTCGAGTCCCGCGCGCTACTCCAGCCGCGGCGCGTGTTTTTATATCTCTTGCTAATATTAAAAGACCTGTTGTTCTATACATAGTACTCTCAATGTTCTTTAAGTCAAAAAAATTGTACATGTCCCAATAAAAATATTTCGTAATTTAATTTACATGTGATTACATGTTATAAGAGCAATCGGGAATTTTGATTCGACAGAAATACATAGTGATTCTATGATCAAAAATATTTTCTTTAAGACCATGGTATAAACTTTTCCCATGTACGCGATTTCGCGTGTTATTGGCGTAACAGTATATCTGTATATGAGATCTACGGTGGCTCGGTCTCATATACAGATATCTCAATTTTTTTGAAAGTGTGACTTACGCCACTCTCATTTTAATCTACATATTTATAAGTTGTGGAATGTGTAAGTTTCATTAGGATAAATAATTTTCCAAAGCACCATCAGAAATGAGTAAGTAAAATAACTTCAAAGAAATATTCGGTAAAGTTAAAAATCAAGAAAGACATTTTTTTTCATTTATATTTGTATGTTCTACTTCGAGTCAAACATTTCATCAATTGACATGAACTTTATCCGTCTTTCATTCTACAAAAATTCGATGTTGAGGACGTTGTTAAGGCAGGTGCTTAACTCCGCAACCAATTAGAAAATTGGTTTTCGAAGATATCATACAGCGTTATCTAATGTAAAAACCTCACAATTCATAATATCAAAAATTGGAATATCGATTGAAAGTGAAATGAAACCCAAAAGATGAAAGAAAGTGAATTACTGCGCACCTATATAGATACTATAGCATGGGATTAAAACTTTGAACTGTTGTATCTTTAAAAAAAGTACCGCTTGCGCTATCCAGCTTTTTTTCGGCGCATTGTTATTTTACATCGCATGCTTTGTTTAAAAAAACGCCAGAAAACTTGGTTTGCAATTGAACAAAACGTCTCTGGCCATGATTTCTCAGTACAAACATCCAATGTTAAAATATGCAATTTCGAGGCACAATATATCCAAATTTCATGTCGCTTGGTTCCAGCTTTTTACCACAAATAAAGGATACATTATTAAAAATATATACCAATTTTCAAGGTAATTGATACATGTGGTGAACATCGTTAAATCGACAATATTAATAACGAAAAAGCTATTATAATTAATTAATTTTCGTAGAACTAAACAACAATCATCTTTCAACGTATATCAATAAATATCAGCGATAACGCCCTGTAGCCTCGTTTTCAAGCAAATTTTCCAGTCACTAGCACTGCCTGTTAATTCCGCGCGCTCTTCCAAATGTCGCACTTGATGAACACGTCAAACCCAAACGACTCTACAATATAACGCAGGGCGTAAACGTCACGTTTGCTCGACATATCGATTACAATACCATATAATACAATCCGCGGCGTGGCAGTAGAGGGTAAGACAAAAAAAATATTTCGTTCCACTCCCCCCACCCCCCCTCCTTCAGTCGTTCCACCTCCGCCTCCCACTTCTTGCTATCTCACGCGCGTAGCATATAAATCATCATAATGCGCACTTATCGCGCTCGAAATAAAACACACAACCGAATAATAAATTCGCGCGGGAAAAACAGTCCTTCTGGAGGGCATATATACATATATATATAAAATACCTCGCTGTACACGACAAAATCCAATCCGTGCACAGGCCGCAGAATGGAACAAACGGAAAAAACAACGCAGAGACGAAGAAAACGCTTGCGCAATCCCACCCCCCTGCACATAAGAGAGCGAGAAATTCGTCGTTTCGCATTATGCGAATCGAGTATATATTTTGTCGGTTACACACACGCTTAGGGAGAGAGATAAGCCACGTGATTTCGAAAGTCGCACGCGCCTCTTGCTCTACAAATAATACGGAGAGGCAGAAAAATGTGTTTGTGTATGATGTATAAAAGGGTGGGCGGGGTAGGCGATAAAGAGTGTACGCAATAAAGGAAAAAGGAGATGATTTTGGGGCAAAAAATTTCTTCCCTCCCCCACGCCTCGACGCGATCATAACAAATCGGTGCAGGCGGCCTTCTCGTATTTTATATTTTTTTTTTTCGACCGTTTCGCCGCAATTAGATTGAAAGCCGAGGGGGAGAACAGTTCACGATAAATACACACACGCGTATATATAATAGAAAGGGAGGCAGGGAAGGGTATAGGACAGTAGCAGGAGTATAAGTATATACGGCGCCGAAAGGCAAACGGCGGCGGCGGTCGCTCTTGTTATATACACGCACATTTTTCTCGATCAGGTTAATGAGTCCCGGGCTTTTTTATACAGAAAGGAAACGAGTTAACGAACTACTCGAGCAGGTTGATTGATTGCGCCGCGCGCGCGCAGTCCGACCTTCTCTCATTCAACCACTTTTTCATTCTTATACGCGCACATGCCTCAGTTATGTAGAGGGAGTAAGAAGTAGAATGAGACATTGCGAGGTAACGGTGTAACATGCGCGCGTTACTTGCCCCACGTCCGGATGGGGAAAAAGAAATCGCGGGAGATTCTTATAGGTAGTAGGTTAGGCGACAGACGGTGACGTAGCTGCTGGTAATTGCGTCATCGAGAGCGGGAGAAAAGAAGGGAAGGGGATAAAAGAGTGCGAGTGTTTTGCCGCTGTATAGTGGCTTAATTGATTGTGTTTAGCTGTTTTGCTGGATTTACCGAGAAATATTTTGCTTGTCAATGGAGTAGACAATATTGTTGGAGTCATAATTAATTATATTTATACACGTGGGCTTTTTTAATTCAAATTTAGGTCTTTCTAATTAAAAATGATTGTTTTAAAAGAAAAGAGACACTGATGTACTTTTGGCAAAAATGTAAAACTTGAATATTTAGGATTTAAAATTTTAAAAATATATTACGCTAAATATTAGATGTAATATTATACTAAACAGTGTTAAAATAGGCATCTATATATAAGAGGCGTAATTACGTTTAGTGGTGCAACTTTTCAAGAAAGCACTCCTGTAATGTCGTGCCTTCATTTCTATACTTCAAGTTTCTCCCCTTCTCCTTTTCGCGTTACGCAGTATTCGGTCTGTTTAAACAATCAAATCTTCCAAAATGTACATGCGTACAAATAAAACTATAAAAGTATATTTACTTATTCTACTATAATCCTCGAGATTTGTCTTTCTTTAATTATATTAATTTTGTCAACATTGAAAGGCAAAGAGAAGTGAAGTTTAAGTATAGCTCTAGAAACTGCATAATACAAGATAAAAGTCCCCCGAGACACAGGTGCTGTGGCAGTGGAGGATAGGAACTTCTGCGTGTAATCAACGAACTAACTTCTATATCAGTATAACCATTTGAAACCGGCTCTTTGAATGCCAAGAGAGAGAGAGAGAGAGAGGGAGAGAGAGAGAGAGACAGTAACATCTTGTAAAGGCGTTAATGGCCGGGCGATGTTGTACATTCGCCAAGATGTTTTGATTCCAAGAGAATTTACGAGATATCGAATACACATAAATTAAGAATTAAAAACAAGAGAAGCTATATTCTTATTTATTTAACACGAGAAAATAATTTAATCCGACGAGTGGTCGACAAGTTTGTCTTGAAAAAGTCTTAATAGCTCGGCAGTTGATAATTTAATATAATCCGAACCGAAACGATAAGCATCTCGGTGTCCCATTCGAATTCCTGTCTGTGTACCTATGTGCCATTTCTAGTTTTTCCCCGTGTACTGCATAAAATCTAATCGCGCGGGTTAATATCTTTTCTCTCTCTTTCTCTCGAGCTGCGGAAGGCTTCATAATCCACGTGCCACTCACACTTTATTTACAGCCTCTCTCCCCTTTCGCGCGCCATATAATTTATGCCGGAATTACGCGAGCTCGCGAAAAAAGCCGTGAGCTGCAGAAAACGAGGGGGAAAAAAGGAAATTTTTATGTGCTATCCGTTTATCTGCGGAGCAGTTGAGAAATACCGAAATAATTGACTGGTGTGCGGTTCAGTGCAGGCGCGTAAGGCACACCTATAATGTATAAACGATCCAAAAGTATATATATATTAGAAAATTGCTGTGGCACTTTATCGTGGGCGTAAGTGTAAGTGCGCGAGAGATAAAGAGAAACAGAGGAACTGAAAATTGTAGGTTCTCTCGCAGGGGATCGGGGGAGGGGGAGGCGAAGGAGGACGGATAGGTGGGATGTGTCGTCAGGGGCGATCGGCGGAGATAAAACGGTATACGCGCGCGCCGCCTCGGGCACTAAAACGGGCGCGCGCGGCGGCGTCTTCATTAAAGTCGGCTGTTAACTCAGCGAAATCCAGGAATAAATGTTTATCATCGAAACGACCGCACTGAGTCGTCCTCTGCGTCGTTGTCGCAGAGAGAGAGAGAGAGAGAGAGAGAGAGAGAGAGAGAGAGACGCGTTCGCGCACGAGTAATGAGATATCGCGGGCTACCGGTTATAGGCCCTCTTTCTCTCTCCCTTTATCTCTCTTCTTCTTCTTCTTCTTCTTCTTTTTCTTATTTTCCTGTGTGCTGCTCTCCCTTCGTCTACTTTTTATTTCTTCCCTTTTCTTACGTGACCGCGTGCGTGCAGCGAGCATCGCGTATTTATGTAGCGTAGGTATAACAGCAGGTGGAAGGACGCTGGAGAGCTCTTGAAATATTTATGTACGCAAGGCCGAAAATATCGACCCCCACCTCCTCCCCCTCCTCCCGTACCACCCCGCGAGCGCGCTTGTGGTGCTTCTGATACGGCGGCGAATTTTTAAGACTCGATAACGGCCTGCTTTATTTTTTATACGCTCCTTGGCGAAAGTTTTATAGAGCTCCGCGTGTAACGTTATGTCGTTTTCAGTTGAGAATAATGAGTCTCTTTGTATGAGAGACTTGGCCGATCTTTTCGGCTCTTGATTAGTCGGCTCATCCTTTTTGTGTATATAATTGCTTAATCTGCCTCTTTTTACGACTCATTCGCTATTCAGGAGAAGCTTCAAAAGTGGTACTAAAATTTCAATTTATTTGGGTGTAATAAATATTCGCAAGTTTTAAAACTCACTTTTTTTAATTAAGTAAACATTTTTTTATTTAAATTTAATGCTAAGCAATATACCCTGGTGAGGTGAAATATTACACAAGCATAGGAAACAAAATCCTTCGTCGATGATCAATAAAACATCGGTCAAACCACCAGAATGCTGAGAAAGATTTTACAAAGGTAATATATTGCACAAAAGCTGTGTCCATAAATATAAAGAATAATAGATCGAAGAATAGGGCTTTCTTTCAATGTATTCCCTTATCACTCCCATGGGGTAAGGGAAACGTTTTTTTTTTAAACGGCTGTAGTACGAGACCCGTAGGTCGAGGTCCAATATACCGTCTAATGCTCATGGGCATACTCATTTATCTTTAGGGCTTTTCGACCGTACGCACTGTTTCTTCAAAATGAGAGTTTTATCACTAAATTGAAGACAATCTAAATTTAACTCTTTCGAACAAATGATTTGAATTAGTATTTATAGAAGATACGTACGAAATGGCAATTTATTCCGTTGATACTTTTTGAAGATAATTAACGCGAAATTTATGTTTCGCACAATAAATTTATTCTTTGTACAATGCGACACTCAAAAGCTTGGCGTTACAAAGAAAGAGAACAAGAAGAATAAGGAGATGATGATGAAGACGGCAACTCTTCCATTTCGCAAACAAAGTTCGCAAGAGAGCGAAACAAAAACGCAATAAATTACTGCGCCCAGCTTATTCCCTTTTATTGCCTCAAAACATATCATAATCAAGGGGTGTAAGATGTTATTAAATTCTGAAAAGGTAACACTTTTACTACTTTTTTATTTTCCTTTTCATGAAAAATATTATTTATTACGCTAAAAAAAAATAGTTTTTCAAAGAGGTATCTCGGCTCGGAAGCTTTTATTTTTTGTGCTATAATTTCGAAATAATTTTTTTAAAGCCTTGGAAGAAGAATGCATATTATTATACTAATAGAAACCAGCGATTTATGTCCATCATGAAATTCATTATTTAGACAGTAATGATGTGCAGTCCAAGCCACCTTATAAATTCATTTATCGTGAAATCATAATAATAACAGTTTCGCTATACTTTTGCAAAACTCGAATTAATGAAAGTCTGTTTAACTTTTTTTTAATTGCATTTTAAGTTAACAAATTGAGATTAAAAACGCATGAAGTACTTTTTTGAAGCAGATATTGAATATTTATGTAATATTGCATAATTGATCACTTATGGTAAACGCAGATAATTTAATTTAATTTAATTAAATTGAAAATATTAGGTTAAATATAAAATAGTAAAAATTTGTGTTTTATTTATATCGACTACTGCTCTTGCTTTGCATTCAATTTCTATAACTTCGCAATAATGCAATGACCGGTCACAATCAAATTGAAATAACGAAATTCAATATAGAAGTTGATTTAATCTTCGTTATTACGGAAAAAAACAAGATTGACTCACAGCATAATATAAAAAAAATCATTCAATTAGATCATTCGAATCACATAGAGTCGGAGAATTCACGAGCAATCGAAGAATGAAAATATTATTTTCGAAGTACGCAACTTAAGTATACTTCAAAATGCAAAACGAGTAAGAAAAAGATTTTTGCCCGAGAGAATTCGATAACCGTATTATTCATAGATTCCAGATTCCCACACTAAATCACGAGCTCTGATAAAAAAGTGCGCGCGCGCGCGCGAGGGTCAGAATTTATAGTCAATTTGTTATTTCACTTTGGGATCAAGTGTCGCGCTATCGCGCGCTCGCGCACTTGCCCTTAAAGTGTCAGAGAGGCGTATAAGAGAGGAGAGAGAAGAAAAGCGGGATAAACACGTCGCAAAATTGAGGAGGAGAAGATACAGTATAGGGTATAGTGTGTGTGCCGGTAGAGAGAAAACAAACGACAATTGAATGAAGCCGAGAGCTGCACACCGAGTCCTTCGGGGCATGGGAGCTCCACTTGCTCGAGCTGCAGCACTTGCAACACCAGCAGAGCCTGCGTCCATTCGTTTTTATTTTAAACCTCTCCTGTCTTTGAAGCTCTGTCCCCTCCTTCTCCTCCTCCTCCTCCACCTCCTCCTCCTCCTCCTCCTCCTTCTGCACCACTGCCACTTCTCTTTTTCTTCCTCTCGGCTTGTCTTTAGAATAGCCACTGCCCCGGCCGCGCGAACAAAAAACAGAGAACGACCGTTTGCTCTTTTCTTTTGCACTTCCTCTCTCTCTCTTTCTCTCTCATTTTTTCGTCGTGCAGGGTGAAATCAAGACCCCCTTCTCCTTCTCTCTCTCTCTCTCTCTCTCTCTCTCTTCGGTGCTTCCTTTCCTCGGTGTATACCCACTTTTTTGCTCCTTTTTTCTCCTGCACTGGCAATCGTTATAACACTGTGTACGCAGCGGTAGCAGCCAAGCCGAGTCTTTCTCTTTCTCTCTCTCTCTCTCTCCTTTTTCCTTATGCCCGCAGACGATCAAATCCAATTATTCCTTCCCCCCTCCCCCCTCCCCCTCCAGGTCTTCGAGAGCAGAGCAGAGCAGAGCCCTGTATATATGCATATGGATGTTCAGAGGGAGAGAGAGAATGCATTTTTACCATCGCGAACTAAGCGACTTACTTGAAATTCGCAAAGTGTTCCAAGCTGCGCGCCTGGGCTTTTATGTTTCAATGGTATGTATTTTACCCCGAGTGATTACACTGAAAAATTGATGTCGCTGTACTTTTTTTTATGTTTTGCTCATCCGCAAAGTTTTTGAAGATTGAATTGCCTTTATTCGCCATACCTTTTGTAAAACAGACTCGCTGGGCAAATGTTGAATAAATTGTTCGTGTACAATAGCGCGGTTATTTTTGCGCTTGTAGATACGTATATATTGTGTATCGTTATATGGGCATCGGAGAATATCAACTTCCCTTAATCAGCTTCTTGAATTTTCGTAACAATTAGAGGATATTTCCCTTTTTACTGCCACTGCTGATATCAAGTTTTATACGGGTATCAAGGCGCGGATAATTAATATGAGAAAGCTAAATTGATCATTAGGCGCCTGTGCTGCCAATTAGTGCGCGTTCCAATCTGCTTAGCGACTTAGCAGCTTTTTCGAATGACTTATAATAATGGATATACACTTGGAAAAAGCTTAACAACGAGAAGTTTAATTTTCCGCGAAACTTGGTTGCGCTCGGAAAACCAGTTTCAAATCTCGGTATTGAATTAACGGAATATAGCAGAAATTTAATTCTGATTTTATTCTCTGATACGGCGAATAAATTGATTACCACGAGCCTTTTACTTTGCAGCAGGAATAATAATTTATTCATTAAATTGTAATTCGATCCCTACTGCAGTTGATTGGCATAAGCATCTCAAACCTCACCTCAAACACTGTCAAGTGATGCTATTATCATTATGGCACATGACATATAGGGATGACATTTGTGCTGCAAGTTACGGGATAATCCCTCTATCTTAGATTAACATTCGACTCGATAATCTATATATATATATTTCATGTATAATGAAAATAGATCCGGATCATTTGACGTAATCAAATTGCGTAGTATGATGCAATAGATTATTTCTATAAAAATTATAAACATATACTGATTCAATTTTCAAAACTATGAAACGGTGTTTACGTAATCACAGTTTATAGTTGCAAAAACTCGTTTCCCTACAGTGTATATAATTAATAATGGCTGGCAAGGGATCAATATAACCATTCGCCAGCGTCTTGAATATCGTTCAAAATCGAAACTCACCCGATTTCATGCTCGAAGCATCTTTCCTTTATATATACATATATACTCTGCTGTATAGCAAAATCTCTGACCGTAAACTGCAACGTTTTCTTCCTCGATTAAATCTATATATACACTCCCCGAGACTGAGAAGTCTATTCTATCACCGAGAGGAGGAACTTAACTGAAGCGAGTCCTCGTCTCTGTATAGTATAGAGGTCCCCGCTGATATTGGATTTGTATAGAGGACAGAGAGAGAGAGAGAGAGAGAGAGAGGAAGGGGGGGGGAGAGGGACAGGTCGTCGTGCAGCAGAGACAGTCTATATGCTGCTGCTACGGCCGCGATTGCGCCGATTTAGAGGGATGGCCCTTGGCGACGTGTGAAGCCACGTGTATGCGCTACTTGCATCAAGGGCGATCAGAAACGTCGAAATTAACGCTTAGAGAGGCTATGTGTGTGCATGGGTCGGGAGTTGCGCGTACACTCTGCAGTGCATGCTTCCCGATCTTCCCCCTCCCTTCCTTTGCCTGCAATGTTATAGGATTGGAATGTCAAGAATGCAGCTGCATAATTTCGTTAATGATATATAGGCGCGGAGCTCTAGAGCTAGGAATTATACTGTTACTGCGTATAATATCAGTTATTTTTTCCAAATTGCGACGTTAAAGTTGGATTGGACTTTGTATAATATTGAAATAATAAATACCACAACACCTTTTGTTAATTTATATTTTATTCTTTGGTTGTTGGTGTTACTGTGATATTGTTTATCCAACTATATTGCAGTATAGCTATAATTAAATGTTACTGCAGTCATGAATTGTAGGTTAAAGAATATTTTATTAAATAAAATCTTCTTGGGTGATTATAATATTTATTGTTATTATTAACTTTAGTATAATTCCCTTAACATTGATCAACATGTATTGATCCGATAAGACTTTGCCAACTATATCTATTGGTCATGTAACTTCTCAAATTATTATTATTCAGTGTCGTGAGCAGTAAATTTACTGAGGGCAATGCACTTATTTGAATTCCCCGGTAAGAAGATCATTTTTTTTCTCCTTATGAATTTTATTGCTTGCGGTTCACTGCACAACTTACATAATAATCAAAGGTTCTATTATTAATATCCATAGGATCGTTACCTACACGACTATACTAAGAGGAACATTCCTCGGCATGCGAAATAATTTCTTAGCACGAATATCGTCACATACTTTTTTCTCCTCCCTCTCCATCCATTCCTTCCCCTCCCCACACCAATAAAAAGTAAACCCAACCTAATTTCCGCGAATGCCGCGGTAGAACTAGTCGCAGAGAAGCCAGCAACGCATCATGGACGTCTTTTACGATATCATTCGCTGCGTATTTCGAGTAACCCCGCGGGGATCGTTCGAGAAACTTCTGCGCCTGTACTAAATGAAAAAAAAAAAAAAGAAGAAAGGATAGAGCGCGCAAACAGAAGTAAAGAAAGGATGAAGAAAAAAGTTTTTAAATTTGCATGTAAATTCGCACTTTTATCTGTTATCAGTACGTTTTTTACTCCGATTACAATCGCGGTATCATTTTGGTTAGCATTTTAATGCATTATTGTAATTTATATAATCATCAAATTTATGACATATATTCTTTCTGACTCCTCAATAATTTTAATCGAAAGATGTTGTCCAATTTGAAAACTTTCATGCATTGTTAATTTAGAACACTCGTATCCAAGTCGATTTTCACCGAGAATAATCAATGGCGTAAGTTGGTCAATATAAAACGTGACCTGTACCATTCTCTCTTTTACAATCGCGCAGAGAGGTTCTCACACACAAGTAAAAAAAGTACTTTATCACGCCGCAGAATTAAATCTGTCGCGCGTAACATCAAAAAGAAAAAAGAAGAAAGAAGGAAAGAAAAAAATGATTTCTCCGATCCAACGATATACGAGCTCAAAATGCTCGGCTGACTTTGTACGAAATTACTCATACTGGCAATACTGCAACCCAGCCTTCCGCAGCACCCGCTTCCCAGTTAAGGGCGTAGTATGTAAGGGGCGCGCACTCGGTGCTGCGGTGGACGAGGCGCGTACATCCACGAGGATTACCGGGCTTGGGTAATGACCCAACGTGTCTCTGGTGGCAGGAGCTCTGGCTCCATCCTCTCTCTCTCTCTCTCTCTCTCTCTCTCTCTCTCTCTCTTCGCCATCCCCACCATCACAGAACCACCGGCAACCCTCATGCTCTCGCGTCTGATGTGTGTGTGAGAGAGTCTGCCAGCGGAACTGGGTTGACTGGATCAATTATGGAGAGTATCGAGCCTGGGAGGGTTATCTCGAGACAGGTCAACGGGGATACGAACGCGCAGCTCACAGATATGCGCACATATATATATATACACCACCACCACCACCACCACCATCATCATCATTTCTGTAACAGGCCGCGCTGCACAGATATCGCGAGAGGGATATGACAAGAGAGGGTCTGCGCGCGCGACTCGGAGTGACTTTTGAAGTCTGTATGGAAAAGTGGTTGGTCAGCGAGACTGCAGCGGGCGTTGAGAAGGGGCTGCTGCTGCAGTAGCGAGAGCGCGCTAATGAGAACAGATGAAAAATCAAGTGGTTAAGTATCTGTGCAGGAGTGCAGCAGTGGAACGCTCCAGGGCCAGCGAAGAATTGGACCCGACGACCTGAGAGAAAGAGAGAGAGAGAGAGAGAGAGAGAGAGAGAGAGAGAGAGGGAGAGGACTTAAGAATTTATGTACTTTAGAAATTAGAGCGAATTAGCTGCGCCTGGGAATGGGGCACACGGCCTTGATTCGACTTGTTGGAGGAGACTTTGTTCGGTCGCAGTTACGTTTTGGATACTTTCTTTCTAGTGGAGTCGGCTGCTGTTGGTAGCCGTCCCCGATAGGGAATGGGACTTAAGCAGTTGGAGCGTTATATCCCGTTGAGAATTGACTTTCGCGCGTGCATGTGTGCAATGGGACAAGGACTACATGAAAGGTCATTTTTATGAAGAAAATTCAGAACTTCATATTTCATTGTGAAAAACTTAATAGGGATTCATTTTTTATGAGATATAAGATCCTGTCGAGATGGTGTACCGATATAGAAGGTACATTTTTTCATAAATATGAGGATTTTCAGTTGAACAAAATATTTATTTTCTTTTTTTATTAATTCGGATACAAATAAAAATAGCGCGAATTCAGTATGACGCAACAATCGTTATGGAAAAAGCTTTTTAAAAAACTGTTCTGTTACAAAATAGCATAAAGGAGTTCACGGTATACACACAAATTTCTACTTTATTTCACAAATAATCACTGTAATTGTATAACGAAGGCATAAAAGCAACTTCTATTTAAATTAAAATGTAGCGTTTCCTCGTAAAATACGCTCGGCAAAAGAATCTTTATCATGAATAAAAAGGGAACGAAGAAACTGTCGCTCTAAACACCGAGAACTTCTGTAAAGGCTTCCTCATATAATAAGACGTCAGACGACAAATGCCGTTGCCGCTTCTTCGGCGTCCCGGCTGAAATCTAATTTTTCAGTCCTCCTCAAAAGGCAGGACAAATATCGGTACACCCGGTTTACAAGGCTGCCTCTGAAAAAGGTCGTTTATATTAATCAATTAAATTAAAATGCTTCTCTCTGAGCTATCCGCGAGCGGCGTGTATATAGCTCCAAAAAGAGAGCCTCGAATTAGCGATGTCTAGCTTAATTCAAAGCGCGCCGCGCTAGTACCCAATTTAAGGATCCTTGCATATTTATGTATATATATCTATATATATATACAAGCGCGCGAGACTTTCGGCTGGTACGCTGCCGCTGCATGCTCCATGGCTTTAAGTAAATAGCCGAGCACTCATTTGTCATAGGCAGTCCATGAATATGCTAAACGGTTGAAAGGAGGAAGGAGAGAGAGGGAGAGAGAGAGAGAGAGGGGCGGAGGGGAAGAGCCAGCAGCCGCATGCCAGGCACCGACGCTGATTACACGTTATTATCTTACCGATCATCAATTTGCGTAATTAGGCGATCCCGACACGAGCGAACGAGCATTCGCTCGGATGCAGCTCGGAGAGGAAGCCCCGATAATGAGCATATTGCACACTCCCCCTCCCCCCTGTCCGCTCTATATATATGTATATGTATATATGCATGGGAAGAGGAGAGGGAGAGAGAGAGAGAGAGAGAGAGAGGGAGACAGAGAAAGCATAGCAGAGCGCCGCCAGCTCGTTCACTTATCACTTTCTCTTTCTATCGCGTAATCGTTGTTAAATCAACTTAGCCGGTGGCTGTTGTACAGCTCTTATCCCTTTTTTGTTCTCTGCTGTTGCCGGCCGATTTTGCTACCGCATCTCTCCGATGCTGTTGCGTGCGCGAAGAGCAGCTCCTCGTTTATATATATAGAAGGTTCTATTATGGGTTTTGTGTGTGACCGAGTTTGCGCGCGCGCGTGTGTGTGTGCGTGTTAGGAAACGGGAACAATGGAGTTGAGGTGACTTGGGTTATGTCTGTTACAAAGTGTACTTAATGTTTTCTTTCTTGTTGGATTGTTTTTGATAGCACATCTTTTTGCTTCTCGTGTTCTAGTGCTGTTCGAGCTTCTGGTACACGGATTTGTCTTTAATAACATCGTAAAACTAACTATGTACAATTTTTCAAAGGTATATGTTTCGTGGTCATGGAGTTGTTTATTAAAGTAAGATGATGTCTGTTAGTGCAATGTATTCGTTCAGAGTTAGAATAATTTAATATAATTATGCTATTAAAATTACGCTGCGATTGGAACAAATATTTTCAGTATTTTTTCATTACGATTTTGTCTTCGAAGTCAAATAATTACAATACTAGCCTATCTTATAAAAATTATTTTATAAAAATTATTAGTGAGATTCTTTTTTAATTTTAAAATCGATTACATAAAGGGAGTTGCCGTGAAAATTAAGTTGTATCAGAAATTTTTGCAATATTCACAGTAAGCTGTTATGCTACTATCTATGAATGATCAGAGTTTGAATGACCCTAGCGATAGAGAAATCAACGTATAAATCTTGGAAGTTTCTATTTTTACACGTGTTACCTATATGTATAGGGTAGCGAAGGGCGATCTCCTAAGGAAAAAAAGGTTCATATTTTGATTCTATAATAAATTTTCAGATATCGCTAATATGTATTGTCAATTTGAAGTACGTACTGCAAGTATTAGTCATATATTATAATCTAAAATTGAAAATAATATAATTCTGATTAGAAAAATTACATGAAACTAAGAATACAACATTTTTGTAGTAGCGGTAATAAGTCTTGGGACAATGTTGATCCGAGAGTTGATTACTAAAAAAAAACAGCTTCCTTAAAAAAAATAATCCATGCTACTACGCGAGATAGGCATAAATACGCTTTTTGATGGCATTGCTTTATTTACTATTGTATAACATTTGACTATATTATAAGCTTCCTGCTTATTAAAAGGTAATTTTTGTAAATCTTTGTAATTCCTTTTCCCGAGTTTCGTTCCTTTACCAAGTATTTTTATATTATCAATTAAAATCAAAACAGTGTTTATTTAAAAGCCAAGTATTTAGCTTAAATGTTCAACGATTATGTATTATAAAAACTTATACAGAGAATTTTCTTCAGCATGAGTTTTTATTATGCATAAACGCTGATCATTTAAACTAAAAACTTGAATTATTTAATCAATCGATACTTTTGTCTCAAAATGTATCATTTAAACATAAAATCAGAGAAAAGTTTTAGATATACTGACCATTACTGGTATCTAATTGCATTGCATGATTCATTTTTTTGCAAAAATATTTGAAAAATGTGATGATTTGAAAAAATAATGTTTTATCTATCCTCTATGAGGATCGTAGCACAATTTTTAATTGGTTTTAATGAAACTTCACGCTTTCTCCGTGTTTGCTCCCGGATTTTAAGAGTAGTAATTATAATGTCGTATTAAATTTTATCATGGAAATGTTTACTTAGATGAACTGCAACGAACACGAAATGCGGTTTTTAAAAAAAAAAATTATGTTTACTCATAATTTTATTAGGAGAAAAGAACGTCCGTTTACTTTTGCGAAATATATGTATGTATGCACATTATTAATTAAAAATGCATTCTAAATCTACTGATTAATAATGTATAATTGCTTACACAGAGCATTTACTCTTTTCAAGTTTTCGACATATATGTATTATAAGAAGGGATGCTGAGCTACTGATTAAATTTGTAAAAATAATATAATCTTGTGCTCTAAAAAATGTTATTATAGATAATTTACGTTCATGTATATTTTCACCGTAACTGTTAATTATTTTTTTCTTGCAGTCAATCATCGCGATTCGCAGTTTTGTATAGCGGTTTGTACACCAGAAGTTTGAACATTTGCTGAAAACTATTTTTAAATTGGAAAACTGCTTATTCTTTTTTAACAAAAATTCCAAACATCGTTTTCAATCTTTTTTAATAATTGATTCGCTTTAAATAATTGCAAGTAAATGCAATTCTAGTTCTTGAATTAAAAATTTTAGTATTGCAAGTAAAAGCTTCAAATTGAGCTATACGTCACGGACACGGGTTAATTGGTCAGAACCCAGTTTTTGATCATTTTCTCATTACATTTTTAATATTGTAGCCATGATTTGACTTCCCATTGCAAGTAAATTTCACTTAGTATTATCATTTACTTGACTAATATCTATTTTGCATGTATTACTCTTTGAAACTTTTTATTTTATACAATGCTAAATTTTGATCTAAAATTGCTCGCTAACCTATTTCTCGCTAAAACACATACCATTACTTTATTATCGACTGCTCATAAATTTTTATTGCATTTAATGAAAGATGAAACCTTTAAATTGTGAAAAAACTTGAAGTAAAGTAAGATTTAAGTTGTTATATCATTTAAATCTAAACATATAAGCATGCGGTATCTAACATATTCGTGCGCTACAATTAGTTTACAAACTCATAATTAGTTCTAAATGTTAATCTAAAAACTTTCAAGCGCATAAGAGAAATTCTGATACGCGCATATCGAGACTTTGCTTTTTCGAAAAATACGGTACAAGAAGTGTAAACAAATTCGCTCGCAATAAGTCAAGAACGACGTTTTCCGGTAAAAAAAAATATGCTCCAAACGGAATTACCCAAAAATGGTCGGGCGAGAACGTGCGTAAATAATCGGACAAACAATGGCTCCACGTTCGCACGTACGATTGAGATATGTGCTCTAAGCAGACATCGACACACATACACACACATACGCAGCGTGCCAAAAGCTTATACGGCTAAATAAATCTTTATCCCGCGTCCACCTCTCTCTCTCCCTTTCTTTTCTATCCTCCTCATCACTTTTCTCTATGAATAAAGCTTTTTGCGCGTGGCCAGCCGCAGCAAAAAAAACAGAGTGAGAGAGAAAGAGAGAGGGAGAGAGAGAGAGAGAAGGAGTCGATCCGAACTCTCGCGCGCGAGCGCTGCGCAAACAGCCGATGAAGAATTATAAGCTTCCGAATGGATCTGCCCTTTTCCCTCTCTCTATACTGCTGCTGCTGCTACTCCTCTCTTTCCCACATCACCCAGCCTCCTGTATACATACATCTTTCTCACTCTACTCCCACTCCCTCTCTCTCTCGATCTCTCTCTCTCTCTCTCTCTCTTAGCTTTCCTTTTTCTTCGCGTACACAGAGTGGGAGGACTATACACGCCCGGGGAATCTCGTGTTTGCTTTCCAAACTCGCGCGAGCCGATATCTGGACCCTCCTCCTTTCTCTCTTTCTCTCTCTCTCTCTCTCTCTCTCTTGCTCTCTCCGGCTATAAATTTCCAGCTGAATTCCATCACACGGAGCGAGTGTCCGCGCGCGCGCGCGAGCGAGCGAGCCACCGCGGGCTATAAATAAAAACAATTTTCGTGAAAGAGGGCCCTCTTCGCTGCTTTCTCACTCTGTGCGCAGGATTTTTCGATATATACAGGTCGATATATATATATATACACATAGAAGGGGTGTGCGAGAGCTTTGACAAAAGGAGCGCGTCAGCGGCTTTAGCATTGGCGGCGGCTCGTGCACGCGCTTATAAAAAGATGTTGAATGCCGTCTTTCGTGGCGGCTAACGCGCGTCCGCACGTGTGCGTGAGTGGGTGTGTCTATGTGGTCGCGGTGTAATTTCAAAGGGCGATGAAAGTGGGAATTCGAAAAATATTTGATCTAGTTTGATGGGGGGGCGAGGGAAGCCGACGAAAATAACAAAGTGTTAGATGTTGTTTTTTTGTTGTATAGGGTTTCGATATGCGATCGATGTATCTCGAATACTATTACGGGTATTTTGTTAAGCGCATGGAATATCCATTATTCGGTTTTGGTTGTACATTATATTGTACGCGTTAATTTTAAAAAGAAATCAGTTTCATATAGAAGATTTACCATTTATACATTTTTTATCGAATTGTTTACTGCACAAAGTTAATAAAAAAAAGTTTAGGGATGCACATTTTATTGTCCGAATAAGAAGATGAAAATAAAAGATCTCTGATGTTAACTGGTCTGTGCAATAATCATCGGCATTTCTGTTGTATAAATTATGAATACATTTTATACTTATCAAAACAAATACGCGTTTACATTTGAATGCTTGCGATATGTATTATACATGCTGTGATTACTGCGAAACAAACTGCTTGCTCATTATACGCTGCCTGCAGTCTCGCAGTAAATCCTTAATTTATTCATTTTGGTGTAATGAATGTGTATAGAGTACATTCTAAACAGCATACAAACAATGTAAAACTATTTACTTGAACATGTGTAATCATGTTTTCGTACATAGAGCCTGAGGCTCTGTCTACAGTGGAAGATCATCTTAGCTTCTAATTAGCTTTTGATTTCGGATAAGCACTTGAGATTAGCGTTTTTCATGTGGAAATAATTGTATTATATGAGTGGCATTTTTGTCGATTTCTATGTTCTTATTTTGTTTCGTCTTAGGATGACAAATTTCATTCGATATTAAAGTTTCATCGAGGAGATTATTTGTTTAAAAAAACATTTGTCCAAGCATCGGCAAACCCTTCTAGTGGACCTAAAGAAACTGCTCTTTTTTGGAAGTTTCTTGTAGTTATTAATCAGACGGAAAGGAAAAATAAGTCAATTCAAGCTCAAGAATATCTGCGCATATCAAAAGTCAGTTAATTTTTCAGACAATTATCTGATGCAGACGCATATATGAAAGTCATCCGTCAAATCGCGACCTTGTTGAATTTCCAAGTTCTGAACTCGCTCGATTCATCAGTTTACCATCCCACGGCGCATCAAATATTTGCATAAAAATCACGACTGCAGTGGTGTGCGAGAGCACAATTCGAGTAAATTGCGAGATATGTCGAGAGTAGAAGAGTCATACAACGAATCTCTCGCTCTAGCGCGTACACAGTATATCGCGATACACGATATAATTTCATTTCCGTTGCGGCGGTGCACGCGTGCATTCAATCGGCCATTTATCCTATTGGATCAAACAACGCGAAAAAAAAGAGAGAATTTTCCACAAGCGTCACTCCAGGATCAGCGCAATATAATTACCGCCTCTATTCGGCACGCCAGAATTTTCGTTGCACGCTTTATATATATATATAGACCCTCGAGGCATTCGAGTGTGTGTATTTATGTATATATAACTATACTATGGGTCTCTGTATAATCCGTGCTGATGCCCGAGAGAGGTCCGTTATAAGATGGGACCCTTGAAGATGCGCATGGCATATAGATGTATACCTGCGTATACGCAGATGGGTCCAGAGGCCAATGAAGCTGTTGTTGTCCTCGTTAGCGCAGTGTGTTCTTTCTTCTTTATACGATCGTCCTTCGTGTCTTCCTCTCTCTCTACCGTACGCATATGGGGTATAAGATTTCGGGAGGGACGGAGAAAGGAGAGCGAGGCATGGAAGAAATATGGCTTTCCCTCGCAGCGGCCTTTCTCTCTCTCTCTCTCTTCGTTCACCTGCCCACGTTTTTTATAATATACGGATAGTTAACCGAAGCTATACGGGATTGTAGGCGCAAAGTCATTATGCATGTGTGTGTATGCCTGTGTGTGCGCGCGCGGGTGCTTCTTTGCTTTTTTTGTCGCCGCGCGGCGGACGGCCTTTACGAGGTGCAATAAAAAAAAAAGAACTTGCCGGTATACATGAATACATCAGTGCGGGAAGCTATTTTTACGTAGTAAAAAAATTTTTTTCGAGAAAATTATACGGGATCGTGCGCGCGTCTGAGTCTTGGATATGTATACCTGAGCATATATAAGGGAAGGGGCAAGGATTTCGTGCTGGCGTGGATGAGAGAAAAAGAGATGGAGGGAGGGGGAAAAGGTGGATCGTATACGGAAGAATTCCGTCACCCGCATACCGGTACGTCGAAAAACGTAAAATAAATAAAAAAAAATTTGGACTCTTGGCGCTCTTCTTCGTTCTCGTTTTTTTTCCCGCTGCAAGATATTCCTTTCTTGGTGATCGAGGGCGAAAATAAATTATTCTAATGAATTTGATTTTGTGAGTTGTTATATCCGTAGTATATGCAGAATATTTGGCATTTTTTTCCAGAATGTAGTCTTCTTCAATCTTTACAGAAAATACCACAATGGTATATAGGGATCATGACTAAAGTTAAGACGTTTGGAACTCTAGCTGAAGTAAAATTAATAAAAATAGCTGCTGTAAGGGTAAGGTATAGGTGACAGGTGTATTACATGGGCACATTTTGTCAGATTCTTTTGATATTTTAATAAAAGGAGACAGAATTGCTTCTTCTTTTTATGAAGTGAAAGATCTTATAATACAGTGTAAATATTACATTGCCAAAAAATATGGAAATGCAACTGCTTTTATGCATTGTACATTTTATGATAATCCCGCAATCAAGTTAATTTGAAAATTAAAAAGACCTACTTATTTCATTAGTTAGATGTATGATCATGTTTTCGTCTTCAAAGTAACTTTTTTTAATGAAAATTTTCTGATAAAGCATGAAAACATATGAGTATAAAATAAAAAGTTGGATTGATTTTACGTCTTTAGAATGTATTTTCTTTCGCGGGATCCGATTACTAAATTTCTTCATTCGATTTCAAGTGAAAAAGCAATTTTAAAAACTGCTTATGCTGATTTTTATATTTTCACATTTAAATGAAATGAAGCCCTTTAGTTTTATTACCTTATCTTTTTACTTTCGTTTATTGATATGTTATACATTACATTATAAACATCAAGCTGTAATCAAGCTGTAATGCGTATTAAAAAGTTATAAATAAGAAACGGAGGTGAACAAATTACTAACATAGTAAAAGGTTTATTAAAAATAAAGTCGAGAAAATTACCCGAGATGAAACATAATACATGTGGGAGGTATAAAGTTGTTATAAAAATAGAGGAAAAAAAGTACACTTCGAATCTTGTCGTATAAAATTTGCTTCAGGTTTGAAAATATATTTTAAGTGCACGTAAAATTCTTTAAAAAAATCATTTTTATTTACGCTAGTTGATAATCTGATATTATTCAGGTATTAAATTATTTTAAAAAAATGATTGTAAAATAAAAGTGCAACGACCTGTTTTTCTCCCTTATTTCTTTTTTGAAAATTCTCAAGCGCAGTGCTGGCAACCATAATCAACTACCATGCAAAGTAGAGCTGAGATATCTCGAGTGGCTTACAAACTACGTTGGGATGCATAAACACTTATATGCACAAAGATGCTGTGATAAACTGCCACGAATTATTTTTTGTGAGTGAAAAAAGAGAAATAAATATGAATTATTGAAATATTAAAATTACCACTTCTAACATAAATAGACGCATTAATTTGATGATATACATATTTGAAAAAAATTTATTTTGCGACACCAGTGCTGAAACAGTCTAGTGAATGAATAATTCAATAAAAAAGCATCGAACTGATTTATATATTTTATATATTTTTAATGCATTTTACAAGTAAAAGGTATTGAGAATTAAAGTTATTGAGAATTTTATAGTTTAATCGTCCATATTTGTCCCGCTCTAATTTATATTACTGCGAAACAGGCAAATGCTCAATATATGTATATATCCAATCAAATACCACATCAGCTAAGTGTATTTTCATCTCAATTAATAAGTAATTGGTACGATTCGAGGAACGGGAAATGCATTCCGAGATTCAGTATCGCTGGAAATATTTTCTCTTCAGCGTATTATACTCAAAACCGGTTATAGTTAATAAATAAAGAGCAATAGGAAAATGATTCAGCAAGGTATTGTGCGATTTATTAACAAAAATTCGGAGGGAATAATTAAATAATTAATTAAAATCGCATTTAATAATGATATATGAATGGCCTTTAAATATTTTTTATGCTTCCAAACAAGACAAAATTAATAGTGTCCTATATTGTTTTCTAATTAGAGCGGTAAGATCCCGCAGTTTTCAGAACCCCCCCCCCCCTTTGCCCCGAATTTTTCGCAAACTAATGTTTTTTTTTTGTCGAATATACCCGAGCTGCGCATCTATGCGTATAGAACATGAAGCATCAGCAAAAGGAAAAGAGCGCATATATATAAGGGACAAGGTAAAGGGCCAAGCAGCAGCAGCAGCAGCAGCAGCGGTAGTAGCAGTAGGGTTGCAGGCTGACTATAGGCTTCCAGTTGGTTCGGCATCGGGGGGGATGTGCACACTTGCAGATTCTGCCGCGTCCGTGGAAGCTTGAGCAATTTCATCGTGCGCAGCGCGATGGCTTATACGGGCCAGGCGAAGCGTGTGAGCCCGCGAAAGGTCAGGGAGCGCCGCTAGCAGCAGCAGCTATTTCTGAGATACGCTCTTCGCTACAGCCGCGGAAAGAGAGAGAGAGAGAGAGCTTCTACACTGATTTCTCTTTATGCATGTGCGCAGGGATTATACACGCGAGACTCGGACAATTCTGGAGAGAGAATGGGTCGTCTGGCGATAGCCTCGACGCACAAGAAAATATACGCGCTTCATCGATTTTTGACTAATTTGCCTAAGTGAACGGGGCGGCGTTTTCGGATATAGCTATATATACATATAGTTTGATCGGTGCGCGGATGGGTAGTCCACTGATTTTTGGGGGTTATGTCCTGGAGGCGAATTGATTCGTTTGGATGTGTTATATATATATATATATATATATGTATATACGCGGAACTGGTGAAAGAACCAGGGCGTGTGCAGTGCCATGAGCTTTATGAGCGTATGGGCTGTATATACGTATATATATGGGATAAATGGGAATTTTCGCGAAAATTCACAGCGAATAATTGGCATTGTTGTGCGGGCGTGCAGCTGCTTTGTGAATTACGAGCACTTTGGTTGATTCATTACGATATAAATGTGCGCGATACATTGCGAACGACGTATTTGTTGCATCATTGAATAATAATTAAAGCGGAAGAGTATACATATATGCTTTATATGCACGCGAACGCGCGCGCGCGCATTGTATACGAGCATTGTGAATTTCGACTTTTTATTTTTATTGCCCTAGCTTTAATATATATCGGCGATGATTGTATACCCGCACGCGTATTACCAGGATGATCTTTTATATTCAATTTTTATTGGCCTGTTCGTTGCATTGCCCCCAATAATCGTATAACGATCTGTAATTCAACGCACTAACTTTAATGACAAACCGTTCCATATTTATATTTAGCGAATAAAACAATGTATATATACATATACCAGATGAAAGATTTTAATATTCTTGATCGTTGGCTGCCCCGTATTTAGTACACTGTATTGGGAGTCATTGGCGCACAAAAAGTCACGGAATAAACGAGACGCGATCTCTTTCCAGTTGCGCCCGACGGAAATATAAGCTCGCGCCGCGCTCGAGCAAAAACTGCAAGTCCGTCCGCGCGACAATGGTGCGACGCGGCCAAACGTCACAACTGCGGCGCGCAGCGCCCGATAAAATTGCCGTCAAAAGATTGGGGAACATGGCAGGGAAGGCGAAAAGAAAAGCGACGGGGTAACAAAAAAAAGCGCAGCGGAGAGAGAGAGGGAGAAAGATATTTCTCTGGCGAACCGAGACGTGCAGCGAACGCTCCGGGGCGTCCGAGAGCGAGAGACAGTTTGGGGGTGATCGGAATATCGGATTGAACTTGACGTGGGCGATGTAGCGTGCATGTGCATACTGTGAATGCGCGCGCGGCGATTGCACAGAGAGGGAGAGAGAGAGGGAGAGAGAGAGAGGGGTGAATAGTCGAATAGAGAAGGAGCACGAAATGGAGTCAAACATTGTTGCGGCGAGTGGGCAGAGAGTCGTATGCGAGTGTGGATGCACGAACCTTGAGGCCTCGGTGCACTCGTAGCAATCTGTCCGTATACGTGTGTGTGTTTGTGTGTGTGTGTGTGTGTGTGCGCGAGTGTGTGTGCGAGGCCCCAGTCAGCCGATGCTCTCCGAAACTTTGTTGAATTTCACGCCATTTGAGTAAATGGCGGGGGCAGATCAAATAGTCGGATATTTGGTGTGCAGTCGCCTCTCCCTCTCGCTCTCTCTCTCTATCTCTCTTGCTCCACACCGTTCTATCCACACCCGCTATCCGTCTCTGTCTGCGTCTTATATATATCCATCCTCTCTCTGACGTTTTATTATTCACTTTTTCATATAATATCCGATGGGATACGCGAAGTTGGAGCTGTTTGAAATCTAGAGGAAAATCACAATCTTTCGTGTCGTGTTGTACAAATATGCTACTTACAATGTGATCGAGTGAATCGTATATATAGTTATTATCAATATAGAAATTACAGTGTATAATTAGTTCATGCGAAGGTGTAATTCGAAGAAATTGTTTTTAGTCGACATAAGAAATTATGGTTTTATAACGTACATTTATAATAAACTGTAAAGCCACAGTTAAAAAGAATAGAAAAATGTAAATTCACGTTGAGAGCTGACAATATTGAGAAATCGAAAATTCAAAACTTATATATTAAAATCGGCTTATGATATAGCGAATAATTTACCAATTTATCTGTTTATAATTATCAGATTAAAATTATTTAAGTGCTAAGTCTATACTCAATTTAAATAAATAAATACTACAACATTATTTAAAATGTGAATGCTAATTTATAAATATAAGAAATCGAATAGTAAAAATCAGAAATGATTATTTCAAGACTGACGTACACAACTAAATAAAAACCATAAGTACAGCAGCTTCTATGATGATGCTCATCAGTACAATATATAAATCTTTGTTATTAAAGTACACCTACTTAGTGCGTATCGATATTTGAACTGCCAAAGCTTAATGAAAAGTCACATCAATATTTCGAGGATTCATTTTCATTCGTAACAGTGGAAAATTGGAAGAAAACAAAGATAGAGCGTTAGACAAATTTTCGCATTCTACTTGCACGATATAAAATCAATAGTGGCATAGAACTGCTGATGTACTATTAATGTGTTGCTTTACTCCCGTAATTTTAAAACTATACAATCAACTAGATAGATTCAAAAGAATTGAATAAAATGAGTACTATTTTATTTATATATCATGGCCATTATCCAAATTCAACTCGTAATTCTTAGCAATAAAAGCTCGAATATATTTTAACATTCGCATTTATAGATTCTACATAAAATAATAGTTATTAGAAAAATAAAGCAGTATTATGAATTTGAAAATCACAATATATATATATATATATATTGCCTCTTATATGATTTGCTATGTAAATATCTGGTTCAATAAATACAAATACAATACAAATATATGGGCATGCACTGAAAAAAAAAGTATAAAAATCAAAGGATTTATGTGGCATGGCAAAAGGCTTTATCAGTACGGGATCTCCTCCGGGATATACACCGGGAAAAATCGTGAGCAAATTTTGCTCAGATCTTCGGCAATATTTGCCGAAAATCTTGAGCACAGACAGTTGAGCAAAATTTGCTAAGACATTCGGCAATTTTTGCCGAGCACCTTAAGTACATTTTGCTTGACCGGTTGAGCAAGCCTGGTTATATAATTTTTGCTCAGTATGTTGAGTAAAAATTGCTTAATAGTTAAAGTAAAGTTAGTTAATTGAGAACCTGATAGTTGTTAATCAATTTGACATTACAAAATTATTGTTAATGCAAAATTAATAAACAAATTCAGTTTCTCATGTAATATGCAGACATTTTTAGTCAAAAAATTACTCGGGGGTTTTCGATGTCTCTAATTGAGAATATGAAAATAGCTAATCAATTTGACAATGCTAAACTATATTATTGCAAAATTAGTAAAGAGATTCAGTTTTTCATATAATAGGAAGACATTTTTAGTCAAAAGATTACTTGGGGGTTTTCGATGTCACTAATAGAGAACCTGAAAATAGGTAAATCATTTGATAGTACTAAACTATGTTATTGCAAAATTAGTAAATAAATTTATTTTTTCAATTAATATAAAAAATTTTCTAACCGAAAATTTATATTACCTGAAATAATAAATTTATTTACTAATTTTGGATTAACATAGTTTAGCATTATCAAATTGTTTCACTATTTTCAGGTTCTCAATTAGTGACATTGATAACTCCCCAGTAACTTTTTCGTCTATAAATATCTTTATATTACATGAGAATCTGAATTTGTTTATTAATTTTACAATAACATAGTTTACAATTGTGAAATTGATTAACTCTTTTCAGACTCTCAATTAGACACATCAATAACACGTCAGTAAATTTTTCGGCCAAAAATCTCTTTATATTACACGAGAAAGTGAATTTGTTTATTAATTTCGCATTGACAATAATTTTGTAATGTCAAATTTATTAGCAACTATAAGATTCTCAATTAGAAACATCGTAAACCGCCGAGCAATTTTTTCGGTTAGAAAATTCTTTATATTACGTGAAATAATAAATCTCTTTACTAATTTTGCAATAACATAGTTTAGCATTATCAAATTGTTTCACTATTTTCAGATTCTCAATTGGAGACGTCGGAAACCCCCGAGTTATTTTTTCGACTAAAAATGTCTTCTTATTACACGAGAAAGTGAATTTGTTTATTAATTTTGCAATAACAATAATTTTGTCATGTTAAATTGACTAGCAACTATCTGATTCTCTATCGGAAATATCGAAAATCCCCGAATAAATTTTTCGACAAAATGATTTTTGTATTACACGAGACACTGTATTTAGTTATTATAACTAATGAAATATTGTAACTAACTTTGCTTTAACTATTAAGCAATTTTTACTCAACATACTGCGCAAAAATTCTATAAGCAGGCTTGGTCAACTGGTCAAGCAAAATGTACTTAAGGTGCTCGGCAAAAATTGCCGAATGTCTGAGCAAATTTTGCTCGAACGCCTGTGCTTAAGATTTTCGGCAAATATTGCCGAATGTCTGAGCAAAATTTGCTCAACTTCTTAAACACTTTTTACTCTGCCTTCGACTCAGTAAAATTTGCTCAACCTTTTAGGCAATTTTTGCTCACGATTTTTCCCCGTGTACAAAGACAAAAGAAATGCTTCCCGAATTTTGTCCCTCTCGCAGTTCGTCACTCTCGATTCATCTCTATCCCTCTCTCTCTCTCTCTTTGTCCAGCTGTTGTAGTCGATCTTGGGGTTGCTGGACGTCAGTTGGCGCCGCGCGACGGTGTTTCGGTCTTCTCATAATTAACGAGCTTCCTCTCGCTTGCTCCTCAAACGCACTTTCCCTCTCCCTTTCTCTCTCTCACTTGTAGCTAATCTGCAATCAACGGCCGGACGCGCTGATTCCGCATCGGGGGAGTTTAGTTTCGCATACTCGACTCACACACGCACAGACATGCGATTAATGTATGTTGTACATGCATATGTATATACATATATATAGATTAGACGTGTATATATGCAGTGTGTACGTTGATGAGTGCGCAAAGCTATGGGTTCGTTGGTTCCGCGCGAATCGACGATAGATGATTAACTTAAGTGGGCTTTTGGCCCGCGCGCGCCTCTATACCCTAGGTATGTGTGTGTGTACGCGTTGTTGTCATAGTTGCGGGGGGTAAGTGAACGCGCGGCGAACGAAAACACACACACGGCACAAACAGTGTATACAGAGGGGGTCTGGAAATTTCGACTTTGTGTCGTTTATTGGAATTTATTTGAAGCGGGCTATGCGCGCCCATTCCACGAAATTCGATTTGTATCTGGTGCTGCTGCCACTGCTGCTGTCGGTATGGTTTTACCGGGGCTCTAGCGTTTCCACCATTCTCGGTAAGTGCTTTTTAATGAAAAGGTGCGCATATAGTGCGTTATATTTAGTTTACTTCGGGAATAGCCAGACCGACCGACACGAATTAAAACTGCTTTCCTCTGGCGCACCCGCTTGATTGTTTGATTTTTCAATTTGCTGAGTTAATTGCAGGGATCGCTGCGCTTATACGCTATATATATATATAAACATATTATTGTTTTGTCCGCGTGTGTGCAGCCGCGAACATTTGAAATTGCTATACATAATATATACATCGAAGCGAATCTTTTTGTTATACATGGGCTATAATTTTATGGAAATGTCGAAAAGTTGGCTTGTTGAGAATTGATATGCATGATGTTCGTTGTAGCGTTGGATTTTTGAATATGTTTTAGGGAGTTAAATCTGATTTATTACATCGGAGTACGCGACACCCTGTATCCCCCGGAATTCAAGTTCGCTCGGCCTGCAATAAATGATTTCAAATATATGTGATGCTTTTAATGAGCAGCGAAATGGATAACCCCATTCAATTTACAAGGGGATTAATTGAGAATAATACTTTTTATATTCCGCGAACGTGTACAATATATCATAATTTCGAGAATATAATCCTGTACGTTAAATTGAATGAAAATATGATTGCGAAATGAGCATTTTTAATGTATATGTACATGTATCTGTATATATATATATTTATTAATAATTTTTTTAGGAGATCCATATAAATTTTATTTTTTCATTCTCTAATAATTTACATAGTCTTCAATAATGAATTATGTTTCACTTTACATCTGCTATCGACATTTTATTATTTCGTGCGCTTCAAAGAGCCGGTCAATTATCTCAAATTTTTATAAACCCTTTGCAATGCGAAAGCCTCGCGAGAGTAAAAAATAATTTCTCCCTTTTACGCTGCGGCGCGAGTCAAATGTGAACTATTTCCACCGCCGCGGCAAATTCCAATGCTTTCTCTCTCTCCTTCGGACTTATTCGTTTTTTCCAACATTACGATACGTAATGAACTTTTGCGTTCGCAAAGGACATTGATATCCCAGGGCAATAAAATATCTCTCCGAACCGCATGCCACATGCTCCTCCCATTTCTCCCCTCTTTCTCTTTCTCTCTCACCTCACTGTTTCCTACTTTACTGCAGTGAATCCCTCCTTCTCTCTCTCTCTCTCCATCTCATTTCTTCCTCTCTTTCACCCTTTCTGCTTTCTTTCTTCTATTTTTCCCCGACTGAACTCACTCCCTTTTAATTAAATATTGCCGCTCTTACAGAATAGCGAACGTATAAAATTTTCGCGTAAAACACACGAGCGATAGAGAGATGGAGAGAGAGAGAGAGGGAAGGAGAGAGATAGTGGGAGTTGTACCCTCTTGTACTTTTCCCGTTTTATATACGGCGATCCACCGAAATGAGCACTAAACGTTGCCGCGCTCGCTGCTGCTGCTGCTGCTCTCCGCACGTCCGACTCTCGAAAAATCGAATAGTTCGAAAAGAGAGTATATATGGAGGGATCGGTTTGGCCTGTACATGAAAATACTGTACTTTAGCTGGGAAGAGATCGCTGAAAAGCTTGGCTCGGATATTTGAACGTCAGGGGGGCGAGCTTTCGAGTGGAAGAGAAAAACCGAGAGAGAAATAGAGAGAGAGAGAGAGAGAGAGAGAGAGAGAAGAGACGATCACTTAGCCCGTTACAAAATATGGCTTTGAAAGCAAAAATTTTGGCTGAGCGGTGCGATATACCGCGCTGGGTGGCTATGCGGCTGATTCGACGGAAAAGCTTGCGGTCCCCACCGCAGCAGCGAAAAACAAAGAGTCGTCGAAATTGATATTTGCGTTAGCCGACCATTCCTTTTCGGCTTTTTATTAAGATACGGGCACTACGGCGCACGTGAATTCATTTTGAAAATGTTTTCATTATCGATATTACCATTATTTACATGGATTTGGTGTATATATAGCGCAGATAGGTAGTTTTGGCGCAATCGATCGATCGAATTGAAAATGCGCACAGAAAGAGAGAGAGAGAGAGAGAGGAAAAAAGTCTCGGAGTATAGCCTAACTCAATCCTACATATATATAGAGAAGGCGCGCGACGGCGCAAGTTCCGTCGTTAATTTAAAACGCCACTTGAGCGCGGCATATAACCTCGGCATTTTATTCGTAAATCTTTGCGGGCAACAGGCAAAACCCGTTAAAAATTCCCAACTCCGGCGCGTAATACCAACTTATATAAAAGAAAGTACAGGACCGAATTTCCCGATAACTTTTATCCTGGCGGCGTCGTCGTCGTCTCTGCATATTCCCCTTTAAGTTTCTCTTTCACTCCCTCTCTCTCTCTCTCTCGTTCCTTTTTTCCTACCGCACTACTGTCTCTCTCTCTCTCTTTCTTTCTCTCTCTTCTTTTTCAACTGTCTCGTTTCTCTGCATCGCTTCCTACTCCGCCCCCTTGTCGATTGTACGCCTCTGAAAACTAATATAATCTCGGGCGTTCTCGGCCAACTCGGCCACGAAGAGAGCCGCAGCAAGAGAGAAAGAGAGGGAGAGCCACACCAACAGCAGCACTACGGCAGCTTCTGTACAGTAAATTCCTGTTTATCTGAATGCCACGGGGCTGCGGAGCGAGAATGAGAGAGAGAACTGGAGAGCGGGAATGAGAGCCGCATCGCAGAGGCTGCAAAGGGCGGAATTATACGAGTGTCGGTAGTTATCTGAATTATCGATCGGGATCGCTTTTGCTATAGCTATACAAATACACACGCACAGTGAGTGAGTGAGAGAGAGAGAGAGAGAGGGAGAGAACGCGAGCGAAGTAAAACCGATAAAGCCGACTGCGGGAGGATACAGGGATTAAAGCCGCGGTCGCGCACGTTAAAATCGCTCGAGAGGATTTCTCCAGGCAGAGCGGCAGCAGCAGCTCGGTCAGGGCCTTTATTAAGGCCGTTAAAGAGCTGAAATTATATCGATCGGTCGCGCCTCGCGCCGCCAGTCGTGATATTAAAAAGAGGAGCTGGCGCAGGCCGCGTTATGGCGGCGGCGACGGCGGCGAGTGTAACAGCTCGCGGTATACAAGGTGACTCGTGGAGGCCAATGAGGAATCGGTCTTGTTAAAAGCTCTGCGAGAGCTGCTGCTGCTGGGCCGATCATTATGGCCTGTATGGTAGTATAGCGTGCGCGGCCGATAGTATATTATGGCTTCAGCCGCGTTACATGTAAGCGCTGCGCCCCGCGTAATCTGACGTGTCTGCGGTGTGCGTGCAGTGGACGAGCGACGTGGCGAATCGGAGGAACAGTTATAATTTTTCGTCTGAATGATGTGCGGTCGCATGTATATATGTATACGATATAAAAGCCACGTTGATTATGGGTTGCCTGTGTTTCGTCTGTATGTGTGTGTATACGAGTGTGTACATATGAGTGTGCGGGTGTAAAGTTGGGGAAAAGTTTTTTCATATATATAATTTGCTTAATTCCGCCAGGTGTCAACGTTGCGAAACCCGAGTGCTCGAGCTTTTTGAATGATAAATGTGTTTTATGAGAGTTAAGTTTTAGAAAATGTCGGCTGTACTATGCTGCTGCTGCTGCTGTACTACAGTGTGTGCGTGTGTGTGTATATATATATACACCGAGAGTGTTTGTAAACCACTTGAGGTACTTAACCAGGCTTCCTTATACACGGCAGCTAGTTTTGCTTACTCGCAAGTGCACTCGAGAAGGTCTAGGAACAATTTTTTTCTTATTTTTTTTTCAACAAAGTTCGCTGCAAAAGAAAAAGTCGTAGCCGTACTGCAACACTTTCTCACGAATGTTTTCTTTTATTTTTCAAGTGCGGCAGTAGCGTTTATCTTTCTCGCACGCACACGTCATTTAAAAAGTTTACGACCGCATCCAAGTTTGTTTCTCGCGTCCACGTCGCATTGTTCGGAATTCGTGACGAATTAACGTTTCGAAAATTTCTTGGTACAATCGGTGGACGAAGCAAACCTCTATCCGCAAAAGAGATATTATAAAAGTTGGACGCAGTATCTAAAGGATCCTTTCATTTCTAGTATTCGTCATGTAAATAATTAGATACCTTCATATCAGAGATCCTAATCCAAACGCTAATTAAACCTTTACAGCATGCCCAAAAACGTGGCTCATCAAAGCCTCGTCTCACAAATTCGCAAAGCCATCAACGAGAGAGAGAGAGAGAGAGAGAGAGAAATAGAGAGAGAGGTAGAGAGACAGAGAGCTAAAAGAGAGAGAGAGAGAGAGAGAACTCGCGTGGCTGCTGCGCCCCGTCTAAAACGTACCTATAGTAATGACGAGCCGCAAATTTCGAAGCGACGAAAAAGCAATATTTACACGGTTATCTCCATCTGTCCCGTGTGTCCACACACACACACACACATACAGCGACACACATTGTACACACGGTGTATTATGGCAGAGTCGGTCGGCGTAAGAGGCTCATTCGTATAATTGCCTTATTCGTTGCCGCGTGTGTGCACTCGGGGCGAGCTTTGCGGGCGCGCATATAAAATCTTGGGTCGGAGCTTTCTCTCCTGTGCGTCCACGATGCGCAAGCCTGCAAATTCTCTCTCTCTCTCTCTGACGTATGGGCATTTAATTTAAAAAAAGCGCCATTGCCAGCGCCACCGCCGCGCGCGCCTCGTCCCGTGTATACACCGCCAGCCGTCGTTCATTCTCATTCTTTTTTACGACACGCGGGGAAATCTTCATTTCGCGCGTGCACTGCTCTCTCTCTCTCGCTCTCTCGCTCTCACCCTCTCTCTACTGACGTTCCACGGAGATTTCAGCTTCAGCTGGCGTTTAACGCGCTGTTTGATGAGCGTGGGGCAGAAAGAAACAGAGAGAGAGAGAGAGAGAGAGAGAGAGAGGAAAAAACCGCTGCTTGCGCACTTTTGGCTGCGGCTTCTGTCTCTCTCTCTTTCTCTCTGCTTTATTACTCTCTCTCTCGGTTGGCCTTGACTCCCTCTATGTACGTGTATGTGTGCCTCCTCTGTAAATATCGCGTCTTAATTTGAAATATAAAATCTTCGCTTATACGATTTTCGCGTGTGTATTTCGCTAATTGAGAAAGTCCAGGAGGCTATACTTTTACAAACACAATTAGCCCGAAATGCTCCGGGGAAATAAGTTAATTTATTATATGCCTTCCATCCGCTCTGCGAGCGACGTTGATGTGGCGTATATACATATAATATTTGATGTGCACCACCTGAATGAAGCAATGCTTTTTAGCTCTTTGCTCCCAGGACGCTTATTTAGACATATTATTATTATTATTGTTATGCTATTAATGCTCAGGAATTCGTATATAGCAGAGAGCCGTGGAGGACAGTATACGATTTTTCGTCTGGAGAATAATCGTAACGGAAAAACTTCATTATAGCCGTATAATATACGACATTGTACTACTGCACCTCGCATTCGAAAAGTAATCGTGTAGACGTTTAAATTAGTTGTTTCGAAAAATGACATGAGGGAAGGCCGTTAATTTACAGCTACCGCTCAAGTGGTTCTGGGCCCTCCTCTCGCGGGAAAAATGCTCGCTCGTAAAACGCTTTGTACTTACTTCTTTTACCCCGCTGCTGCCTTCATCGCGCAAGCATTCGAAATCGAAAAACGAGCGGGCGCAA
Organism: Megastigmus dorsalis; assembly: GCA_900490025.1. Lineage (NCBI taxonomy): Eukaryota > Metazoa > Arthropoda > Insecta > Hymenoptera > Megastigmidae > Megastigmus > Megastigmus dorsalis. The sequence continues at coordinate 106,820 of UELU01145112.1, forward strand.
AATCGTTTTCTTACTTTTCATATTTTATTTTTGTACGAATCTAAAAATTCTCAGACTCAGTCTTACATATCAAAATAAATTATTTTTCATCTACTCTAATTATCAATGATTTTGCTGGGAATATTAAACTTTTGGAATAACTGAAAAAATCGAGCTCAATTACTAAAATATATAGTTAGTTCATAACGTGCGAAAATCCATGCAAATCCTCGCCTATAAAATTTTTTGGACTTCTGCTAACAGCGCTCACACTGTCGGGTTAAATGAGAATACCAAGTTTTTGATTAAAAAATAAAAAAATAAAAAACGGTCTCTTGGAAGACACTAAAAATGCGCATAACTAAATTTTTTCGTCAAAAAAATAATTCAATCCCAAGCCCATCTTTGCCTCCCCGACAACTTTTTACACGTGTGACGCAATTTAAGCTCTTCTCTCTAAAAATGAAAATCGATCATCTCCACTCGAGCGACGCTCGATCCAACAATCAACGAAACAAAAAGGAAACAGCACCCGGCAGCTATAAAAAACAAACGAGACGAATGTATAATCATTTACGATTTTATAAAGTTTTTAATATACGCACTCTCTCTCTCTGTCTCTTGAAAAAAAATGCAAAGGAGCCAGTGCGCGCGTAACTGCATTCCAATTTGCAGCGTTCTCCTGCGCCTGAGGCAATGCAGGCACCGGTGACTATACTCCACGCGGTTTAATTGAATGCATAATAGAAGCGCGCGCGCGAAATAAAAATTTGTGTATACCCGCGCTCTACGGCACTTCCTCGAGCAGTTAATAGACAAGAATAATGAGATTCCGGACAATTGGAGGAGAAAAACGAACGCGTGCGGCTCTGTACCCATATATATATATATATATATATATATATATGGCATGTACGGAGGAAGAGAGAGAGAGAGAGAGAGAGAGAGAGTGCAGAGCCACCGGTGGCGCGCTTCCAGCGTTCCATTTATCTTTAATCGGTACGAGTAAACGTCACTCTATCATTCCCATCTGGCTGGGCGCTCGGTATATAGCGCGGCGATACTCTTAAGATTCCTTAATTAAACGACCTGACAGCTACATCACTTAAGTATCCCCTCTTTCTCTCTCCTATCTCCTATCGAATGCACTGATCCTTTCTTTTTACCTCTCTCTCTCTCTCTCCTCTCTCTCTCTCTCTCTCGCTCGCTCGCTCGCTCACTCTGTCTCTTGCTCCCGTGTATGTGTGTGTGTGTGTGTGTGTTTCGATGAAGCGGGAGAGGAGGACCGGGCCGGAAAGAAGCCCAAGTAAAAATAGAGAGGAAAAAAAGATGATGGAGAGAGAGGGAATGAAGAAAACTAGAAACTGGGGGAGACTCAAGCGGAATGAGGACTTGAGATTAAGGTCGAAGACGCACCGACTTTGGATGGATTTGCTCTGATTTCGGGTAATTAAGAGATTGGGTTATAGAAGAGAATTCGATATAACGATGCTTGGCTGCGAGATTTTTGTCTGCGCTATGGGAAAGTTTTACTTTGAGATCATTGACGGACGTTAAGAAAAAGTCGATCATAATTGAAGCGTTCTTATAGGAAGAAGGGCACATCCTATATAGAAATTATGTTTAGAAGAAGTATCCTTCTTTCTAAGAACGCTTTATATTTAGAAAAAATATCCTTCCTAAGAATACTTCAATTACTCAATCTGTTACTACGCTACTGATGCTCTTAAATTTTCAAAGATAATATTCTTCTTCAGTTTGTTTAATTATTACTTAAAATATCCTTGAACAGCAAGAAGTTGACGCATTTTTCGTAATTTTCTCTTAACTTATATTTTGAAGTTTTATAGAGATACTCGGGTAAAAGTTTCCAAAATTTATCTCAAAACCCTGATCGCTTAATTCCCCATGTTTTCTCAATGCTAATGACTCCATTCCATTTGGTATATTCGACTGTAATACCCGAAATTTTTCCGTTGTCAAAATAGTCGATCCAATTAAGAAATTTCCAGCGCTCTACTACGGAGACAGAGTATATCCGGGGGGATTAAAGATGGAACGACAAAGATCTAGATACCCAGACAGAGACAGAAATTGAGATTCTCGGTTTTCTCCGAGCTTATCTCTCATTCTCTCTGATTCCTGGTCTCCCCCCCCCCTCCTCCTCGGCCCCTCGATTCTTCCGCTTGCTCGCATTATTCCACGGACTGGTCAGTCGCAGTGGCCGGCGTCTGGGGGGGTCCATCCGTCCGTCCGTCCGTCCGTAGCTGCGTTCGATTGCTCGTCACTCCGTGAAACCTGCGGTGAGCTCAAGGGCACGAGTCCGGCGAGCTCGGAAGCTGCAGCTCTCGCTTGAGCCTCTTTGTGGTTCTTCCCTTCAAAGTCTCTTAACTTGCTCTCTCTCTCTCTCTCACTCTACCCTTTCTCCCGTGGAACGTCTCAAGAACGTGAAGCTGTCTTCGTCGGAACTGCTCTTTTATCCCTTCGGCTCCCTTTAAACCTATACTGCGGTCATACCGTCTGTACCGACAGCTGGCCGCTCCATGATTTTCAACGCGATCCGTGTATTTGTTAAGGAATAATTTCACTGAGAATTACTAATACGAATCCGACAGCGAGCCGGATTTTTATTGTTTGAAGAAAGTTTTAAAGGACTCTACAAAAAGCCAATGGAAATCGACTGGAATTCTAGGCAGCTGTAGATTATGACCTCCTGATCAATAAAGTTTCTATGGACATATCTAAGAATGGATAGTTTTCAAAATATTAGAGATTAAAAGATTGTATATAAATGTACATGTGCAATGTTTAACACCTTATTGTATCTCAAAAATTGACCACTTGCAGACCTCCGGACCATTGGAACTTTTGATCAAGAAATGATTTTATATATTGCTATGTTAAGATTGTTCGGACTATATAGTCACAGCCAAAAGTTAGTTTTTACTTAAATCGTAAATAAATAATTCTATAAATTTATATTTGAATGATTTATAGAGAATAGTAAATTGAGCAATATAAACTTTGAAAATTCCAAATAGGATCAATGGTAAAAAAGTGGCATTCGATAAGATATTGTTGCTTATGGACGCAAAATACGCTTTTATAAAAAATTGTGTTACTTTTTTATTATTGATCCTATTTGGAATTTTCAAAGCTTATATTTTTCGGTTTAGTATTCTCCTCAACTCAGCGGAATATAAATTTAAAATTCACATTATAGAATTATATTTATTTACGATTTATGTAAAAAGTTTTTGATGTGACTGTTTAGCTAGAACAACCGTAAGTCAGATATTTGATTCCATGTATTTCAAAAACTGGCCATTTACGGACCTCGGGTCCAGTGGGGCTTTCAAACCGGAGTTTATAATCGACTACTTCCGAGAGTTTCAGTCAATCACGCTGGGAGTAATTTCTGATTGGTTTTGTGCAGGGTTCTTTAGAGCTGTATTTTCAAATATCAACAAAAGGGCGCATCTTCATTCTTTTTGCATTTTTGACATTTAATATCGAGTTTGCACGTATTTACCTTGTTGCTTCTCTAATAAGAACGACGTATAATACATTAAAAAAAAAAATAAAGACATAGATAATTTAATTTGATCATCCAAGGAAATATTATAATAGACTTTAATTAAGTAGTTAGGGCTATCATATTTGCTTTGTTTAAATTTTTAAATTAATAATTTAGTGTATTCGTAAATTATGTAAATGAGTTCATAGCATTCGCAAATCGCATTAATATTGAACAAAGTTACAACGCGTTCGAGATAATGTTCTGCGGAGAGTCGGGACATCCATCATTTCACGAAATAACAATTAGGTAGAGCAGATCTGCAGAGCCCCTATGGAAATGTTGAGATAAATTTACAATAGAATACAAATGCAAACTACGGGGAATCGATGCAAACTCAAAGAAGTCCGATTATTCAATCTGTATCTACTTGAAATCCATATAGATCTGGTGGTATATTTCGCTGCACTTCTGAAATTCTGATTTTTATTCAAGAATAAAGTTAATGGTTTTTTTATATGTAAATCTATTGCTCTCTGGGTAGAAATAACGCACCATGGAAATGCGAAATCTTTTCATCTGCATTGGACTATCTCCTATCTGAATGAGAGGCATTTTGTTATTTATAATATAAATCAAGAAAATTGTGAAGCGATTAAATTTTATTATATAATCATGATAACGGGTTAGGCGAAGATCCAATTTGTACGTAGATATGCTACTTAAACTTTTAAAAGGAAATTCTTAATCAATAAACCGAAATAATTTATTTAAATTTTTTGTTATTATATGTATGACAAATAATTACTGCATACGCGATGCAGGTTAAACTTCTATATTTCATACAAGATGCTAATCATAAAGCTGATTTGTGAATCCCGTTGAATCGTGCACAATACGATTAACTATGCATTTAATTAATGCTGTATTACCTTTCATAAAAAAGTGTATAGCTTTTGTCAGGGACGGTACAGCCGGTGCATCTTTAAGAAACTCGTCTTCTCCATTCTTCGTCCGCTCTTCGACTCTATACATACTTGAGAGTACATACTATACATATATATACCTGTGGTGTGTATCTCTCGCTTTCACCAAGTCAAGGGTAGTCCTTGCGTATACGGCATTTTTCCTTGCGCCATCTTATACCATTCCGCTGCTACAGTTTTGGTTTTGCTGCACCCGAAGAGAACATGAGAGAGAGAGAGAGAGAGAGAGAGAGAGAGAGAGAGAGAGAGAGAGAGAGAGGGGAAGAAAAATGTTTTGCGATTTTTCTTGGAAAATGGGCTGCGCCGACGGAAAAATTACGATAATAATATTGGAAAACTGAGACACTAGAGAGAAACTTGTACCTTACAGATAACCAGATAAATTCAGTTGTATTTATGAATTCACTGCGTAGAAAAGTTTATATTATTTCTTCGATTTGTCATCTCATTTTCTATTTTAAAACTGCTGAGGTTCAGATTTCGCTTTATTTATATTTCTTTTCCAAAATATGCATTATAACTGAAGTTATATTAAGAGTATATCGTGAGAATATTAATAGGTCCATAAAATACTATATGAGCATTTAATTTCAGACGAAATTATGATCATATTTCGAATTAAAACTTGAAAAATGAATAATAGGTGCGATTAGAGAGTGCCAAAAAAAGGAATAGTTTTACTATAATTACTTTTCGTGCTTATTATGGATGACAAGTAGGGCGCGAATAATTCTCGGGAGCTTCAAAAAATTTTCTTAAAATATTCATTAAACGTTAGGACGAATGGGGGCTTTCAACTTTCCAATTTTTTAGAATCACACCATGAGGTGGTAAAAATTTCGAGGCGCGCGCACGCAGTTCTCCACATGTCATCCATATAGATAAAGACACCTCGGGCTCGCGCGCGCGCTCTCGCACTCTTTTGATGTTCTGTAAATTCGTTCATCTCATAAATTTTGACGATTTTTTTGCCACTCCGCTCTCGACGCTCCTCGTGTACATCCTTCGACGTATGCCCCGAGAGTCTCTTATCTTCATATTTATTTTCTCAATCTTCTGTCTTTCCGCGAACGCGCGCACCTTTCTCTCTGCGTGTTTTCCGTGCTTCCTCTTTTACTTTTTTATTTTCCTTCTCCCCCTGCTTTCTCCTCGAGCTCTTTTAACTTGTTTATTTACTTAGTCGATACGAGCGCGTGTTTTCTCGTGGATAATATCGCTTTTCCGCAGCGTATAAAGAGATACTCCGCTAGAGAGGGTAAGAGAGCGAGAGGGAGTCTAGGAGCATTTCGCATTCTATTTCCTTTTGATGCTAATGCGCTTTACGTTTGCCTCTGAGAAGAGAGAAAAAAGGAGAGAGAGAGTGAGGGAGAGATCGATGTAGTAACGAAATATTGATATGAGTATACGAACGTCGAGGTTTGAATTCAGTTACTCCGCAGGTTAGATATTTTTAATAACTGACCATTTTAATATTTCTTCTATGCATCTATTTTTATTTGAGATACACTACATTTGCAGTTCGTCATACCGAAAGAAAACAAAACAAAAGAAAAAACACTGACGAAAATGAAAGCTGTGTTCTGTTGACGAAGAACAAACTCCAGTTGTCATCGCCGACGCCTTCTGTACATCTTCCATCTCTGTGTATAGATATAACCCAGACGCGGATATTTCATTCCATTATGCTATATATCTATATATGTGTATAATCTACGTTTCAGACACGGCTGTCCTAAAACGTACCGTATTCCAATCTCTATAAATTCGTAACGCAAGAGGCTCGTATAACATTGTATATATACGAAATTTCAATTTTCCAGCTTCAAATGCGTTATACCCACCCTTTATAACGCTTTTGCGCATCAAACAGGTTATAATTTCCAAACCAGTCTTCGGCGTCCTCGACCCTGCATATATATGTATACACATATAAGCGTATAGTTTCCTTGCCCGCAAAATCTTCGTTATATATAAACGAGCGTCACGCGTAGGTATACATTTCGCTCGGAATTTAAAAAGTGGTCGCTGCTTTTTCTCCCCCCTCCCCTTCCCACTCCCTCTCACTCTCTTTCTCTCTCTTTCTCTCGTTTTGTTCCTCGTTTTGCGCGTGTCCGAAAAAATAATTAAATATCCGTATCGACGAGCCCCCGACAGATAACACGGGCATCATGCGCATTCGCGTACAAGATTGTCTCTGCGATTCGAGGACTCTTTTATACCTTGTATTTTTTATTCTTTTACAGAGTGCGGCCGATGCTTTTTATTTTTCGATCTCCGGGCTTAATTTACGTATTTACGTAATGAAAAAATTTTTTTTCGCGATGCTCATATTGGCGTTTGCCGGCAAGATTGATTTTGCGCTTTTAATTACACGTTGTGTAGCTCGTGGATTGATTGATTTTCTGATAAATTTTTAATCGTTAATGTTATCTTTATGCATGTTTTAGCGGATATTATTTATGAGACGGTTGAGGAAATGCAATGTATTTGCGGATGATTAAATCGATTAAGAAGAGAAAAATTACTCGATGAGACTGTTTCGATTGCAACTATACAGAAGATAAATATAATCCTGAGGTTAATTTTTTTTCCTGCTTTAATCGAATAACTCAGTTTAACTTCTCTCATTTTAAATTAAACCACTGATTCGAATTTTATTAAATTAAGTATGTAAAATATTAAAATATATATTTTAGATTGATGTTCAAATGGATGGTCAAATATATATGTATAATATGCAACCCAGTTTATAAAGAATTTAGAATTGATAACATCGATAACCAATACATAAATGTCATATATACAATTTTTAATCAAATATCACACATCATTTTATATTTCCACAGTGATGGAAAACACGTTAATTGTGTTTCCGAATGAATTTTGATTGACAAGCAAAATAGTTTATTACGTTATTTGTATTTAGCTCTGATTTATTAAAATAATTAGTGTTTCTCATAAATAGTTATTAATGTAAAGCGAATGCGTAAATAATAAAAATTGAATGTATTGTTCTATGTTTGTTATTAATTGTCGATTGTCTAATTTGATTTCCAATCCGAATTGTTATATGAAGTTAAAATATGAATTTAATTAAAAATAAATTTTATAGAAAGTCTTATCTATAGTTTAGATAATCTAAATTCATTTCTGTATTCTGTATTTTAAATTGGTTTTATTTCTGAACATAAGGTTTGTTAATAAATTGAAAGCGTACCGGTACATATTTTATAATTTAATATCATTTATGTGATCAGTTCTAAGTATATTGATTTTGTAACTACTATTATTTATAATGTATACATGAATTTATTTTAAATACATTTATAATTATAATGTATTTAAAATATTATAAGAAGGTGAAGTACTTAAAAAGATTGAAATTCTTTTATAACGGAATTTAAAAGATAAAGATTGATACATATTTAAAAGAAAATCGGGTATCAAGTCTTTTTACGATTTTTAATTACATATAAAATGTTTTCGATTCTACATTTGATTTCATTCAAAAGAGCATTATTCTTCCCTAGTTATTTGTACCCATTGAAAGAACTTGTTGCTTTGAAGGTCTGATCGGATGCACGCTCTTTATCAATTTCCGTTTAAGAAAATAAGTATAGGTAAACAGGAAATCAATATATATGTATAATGTTTATGATAATCTTGTTTATTTCGTTAATTTCACAAAACTCTCACATCGTAAATCATGTAATTACAAATGATCACTGCGATATAAAACTTACAATTTTTTTTACAACTTGAGTACGATATATGCAAATGTCTCGGTAAAAAAATCGTCAAGGCGTGCATAATAATTAGTCAAACACGCATCTTGATACTAACCCAATTTGACATGAAATATTACAGGCCATATTTAATCGCCTTTAGTCTTTTATATACGCAGAAGATACTATCAAATTTTTATCGATCTCAAAACATATAAAGCAAGTCTCAATCAAAACGTATCTGTTTCTCGGGTCTGGGTCTTACGCCCGAGGGAAAGTCGCACTTTTACGTATGTATTTATACATCTCACTTTCAGAACTGAATCGCCTTACAATATGAAGCTATATCTTCACGTATAAAGACGGGATTTTTGATAAATCTCTTGCTCATCGAGGAAGATTTATATACCACAAACCAAAGACAAGTTATATTTACTTATTTTGTACATTAATAAAGTAAATAAAGCTTCTATATTTCACACGACTTATCGTCAAAGTGTACGAATTCAAATATATATATATATAACAGCAGATGTGCTAGAATTTCTTGCACTACAAAGAAAGGCAAACTTGAAAGTATTGAAAACAGCTAAAGAAAAGCAAACAGACCTGAATGGTCTTAATCGAAACACGTAGAAAGAAAGTTATAGTCGCGCTCCCGCTAAATTTAAGTGAATCATCAAGCTAGAGCTTGGCAATTTCGACAGTCCCATAGCACCGACGCAGTGCTCTCGTTAATATCAATCGCGCGCAAACGCAGGACATTAATACTACTGGACACATTGTATATATACGCGATCGGGACATATGACAAACGCCTGCAGAGAGAGAGGGAGAGAGAGAGAGAGAGAGAGAACTGTATATTGCACGCGAGCTTAACCGTTAATGTATCCGCAGAGTTGTCAGAGCGATTTGTCAAGAAAGCGCGCAACGACTAACCCCGTCACCGCAGCTCCCTTATATCTATAAGTTCAGATCTCGTGCGACTTTCTCAAGTATACATACGGTTAATTAAAGTCGATGGGTCGCCGCCAATAACTTTGATAGCTGCGCGCATGCACACACACTACCGGTTCGCACCTCCACCTATATATGTACTCAACAGCGAGCCTCTCTCTCTCGTGTCCCATTCATTCGACCGCGCGAGTAGCTAACAATGCGCTTACACGCATTAGCCTGTACGTATATTAGCTTACAAATAGGCCGCATACACACACACACGCACGCGCGGAAGTTGCACCGGGTAGTGGGCGTAATAACAACCTCGTGTTTCGTTTAACGCGAGACTGGGGGAAAATTTGCCATAGAGAGGGAGAGAGAGAGAGAGAGAGA
>UELU01145112.1:116378-134914 GCA_900490025.1 Megastigmus dorsalis
AGAGGGCGGGGGGGGGGGACAAAGTTCAAATGAAATTTGCCCAAATTTACAACTATATACACGAGAAGCTCCTACAGCGCAGCGCTTTCGTATACTATAAATGCACGTGTACGTGTACACTGGTATACGATGGGGGTGAAAAACAAAACGACACCCATATATGTGTGTGTACACGTTTCCCGCGGCAGCGCACGTAGCAATAATAATAACTCAGTGAGCGAGGCACGCGGACGAGGAAGAGAGAGAGAGTGAGAGAGAGGGGGGGAGGAGATCTCGAGGCGGCACGAATCTCAAAATCGACATTAAAGAATCGACTCTCGACATTTTTCTTTCTCTCTCCTTCTTCTCCCCAGCAGTAGCAGCAGCAGCAGCAGAGATAGTATCGAATTGTTATCGACTGCTGAAATTTCTGAGCGCGCGAGTCTCAATCAGAGTGTTCAGCGCACCCGCACACGTAACCACCCGCGCAAACCTTGATACCTCGCAGTCGAGCAGCTCCAGCAGCGGCAGCACCACGTATATAGTTATATACACGCCCAGCTCTCTAACAGGAGATGTACGTATATACCCAAGGCGAATTCGTACCTACATCTCTCTCTCTCTCTCTCTCTCTCTCTTCCACTCGCCGTATATTTCTCTGTTTCTCTTTATATGCGCGCACCTGCCCCGGCTACTCGGCTACTACTATACCCCGCTATCTCTCTTTCTTCTCGTTCCTCTCTTTTCTCTCTCTGTCTCTCTCTCTCTCTCTGTCTGCTTCTTCTTTCTGCGGCTACCGACTCGTATCGCGAGCACGTATCTGCCGCCTGCGCAAAGCTCGAACCTGGGCCGCCGCCGCGCGCTCTGCAGATTGTGATTTATCATCGATGGTAGAGGTGGAGGCAGGAGGGACGTGCTCACTGCTCACGTGCCTCTTCGTATAACACACACACGCACACACACTCACCCATACACAGATACGGTGTGCACGCGCAAAACGCGCCGCAGCGTGAGAAAGAGAGGAGGAAGACGTCGTCGACGCGAGGAGGCAGAGAGAGATTTTACTCGCTACTGCTGCTACTGCTGCTGCTGCTGCTGCTGCTACTGGTGGTGTGCGCGGCTTGTTCAACAAGTGACATCGACCCTCCATTTTCCGCGGGCTGACCGCGCTTTTAGCGAGCCCCCGAGTACTGCTAGTTTCTCGCTCTTCTTTCTCTTTCTCTCTCTCTCTTTCTCTCTATATTTCTATTTATTGTGTATATATATGTGTGTGTGTGTGTGTGTGTGTGTGTGTGTGTGGATTGAAAGGGAGAGACTTGTTTCTCGGTTCGAGATACATATACAGAGGAGGGAGATAGACGTGTTCGCTTTTATATTATTGATTTTTGCCTTTCTCTCTCTCTCTCTCTCTATCTCTCAGCGACGTTTCGTTTATTTTTGCGTGATGGATGTATTGGATGTACGATCGTTGCGAGGATGTATAGAGAGAAAGAGAAGAGAGGATTTACGTATATAACTGAGAGGAATGGTTTTTGAGGATTGAATGCGTGTATATAGGCTCGACTATTGGCAGGTTGGACGTTTGGGTTATTGCGCGCGTGCGCTTGCGTGATTTTTTGCTTTTTCGTGCGCTCTCTACCCCTCGTTTAGGCGGTATAGTTTTGAAGAGCTGCCACAGGGAGAGACAGAGAAAGAATTCGAACTAGTTTTGAAAGTTGCGTTTGGGGGATGGATGATGGGGTGTTTGCCGCTGAAGGTATTAGTCAGTTTGTTGGGCAAGTGTGACTCGATATAGTTTTGAGTATACCGGTGAATTTTGGGTGTGGAAAAAGTTTTTTTATTTTTTTTATTTTTCGTTAAAAATGCAATCCTGCTGTTCGTACACGGTTACATGGATGTAAAAAAGATCTTAAAAATGTTGTGTAATCTGAAAAGAAATGAGTTTCGGGTGTATTTCTCGATTTTGTGTGTTTGATGTCTAAAATTTTCAAAGTTATCAAGTAGTAATTGCTTGAATTGAAAATTTATATAAAATAAATTTCTATGATCATGAAGAGTATGAAGAGTATGAAAGTTCGGGATATATGAAACTATATATGTTTTTATTAAATATAATATCAAGTCTCGAAACGTAAAAAAGTGCCTGATTCTACTCATAACTATGAATAGCATCATATATTCTCGGAAACAACACTGAGAAAAAATGTCTTGCATTAAATGAATCGTTCGTTACATTGTCTAATGTATAATCTACCTACCCCAAATAACATTCATTCACAGTTAATGAATATTGTCATGGTTCAGTAGTTTTCAAAAAATACGTATCGCAATCCATTTTGACACGCGTGTATGATTCATTAATATATTGTAAATGCATATTCAATTCGACATATTCAACTCCACGTTCATTAACATTAAATTAATGTCATTTGATACAAGATATCCTTTTTCTCTGTGTATATAATATATTCTCCGTAAATTGAAGTCAGTAAACTAAATGAATAAATTTCCAAAATAAAATCAATCCCTTTATTTCCGTTTAGAAAAATTCTAAATTTTTTATGTCTTTACTACTGCATATTTAATACAAAACTAATGTAGACGAATACCAATAGACTAAAAATAATACGAAACAAATTGAAATGGAATAGTACGGAGCAGAAGATAAATTGAAATTGTACAAAATAGGCGAAAGTATAAAGTACCCCGATGACCGAGGTACACTTGCAGCTCGTTGCCAAGAATCATGCCCACTTTGTACTAATTAATCAAACTAATTCATCTGCTCCAATAAAAGCGTCTCCCTCATTCCGAGCCGCGTGCGCGTGTGATGATCCAACTTCACGCGAAAAAAAAAAGAAGCGACTCTCTCGCCCCCTTACCAAAGAAATTAAGTCGAATTAGTCGTCCGCAATTACGAGCAATTAAACGGGTGTAGCGGTGTCTTTTTTCGCCCTCGCTCGCGCGCAGCTTTTTAATGTCCCGCACTCGAAAAAAAGCCGCTCGAAAGATAAGACAGAGTCCGCAGGCCCATCTGGTTTTTATTTTATATGTACCCGGCGCGATAAGCGGCACAATAACCGCCTCTGTATATATACGAAACTCGATCGCTTATGTCGCGCGTCTAGACAACGCGAGTTAGTTGCTGCTACTTTTGTAAGTCTCGCGCGCTCTATTTCCCTCGCTCTTCTTTATAATATCTCCGTATACAGCTATATGTACTACTCGTGGGAGTCGCCGAGAGACCTGTTTGTTGTGTCACGCGAGCGCGTACCACTGTATATAGGGACTTGTTTTGTCTATCATATGGCTGTTTTGCAGGGGACACGAAAAATGGAAAATACACGCGGCTCCCGCAGTCGCTGCGAGTTTTCGTTTTGAATATTACGAAAAGTGCGCGAGTTTTGCGGTGGTGATGTTTTCAGCTCTCGCGATCGCATTGTTTGAAGAGGGAGAAACGAGCGCGAGGACTCCGGGCATCGATGCGCGCAACTGCGCGAGTAGACGCTGCGGATCGTGTTATGGCTGCGGTTTTATAAATCGATCATTAAAGGCTAAATTGTATTTTTGGTTTAAATATCATCATTCGCTCGCTAACTTGTCTAACATTGATTTATTTTTTTTAATTGTTATGTGATTTTGCCTCGAATTTTAGATTAGCTATATGGGGAAATCCACGAAACCTTCGATCTTTTTTATACTCGGTGGTCTACACATGCAAAAAAATGAAAATCATGTACCAAGCATATAGGCTTTTTTTAGTTTTACTGCAAAACTGTCGAATCTGATGATATTCATATATACGAAAGTCAATAGAACGTTTCTGGGAGACTTTGAAAAATGAAAAAAAAATGAAAAGTTCTTCATAACTTTTTGAGGCATGTATGAATCGTTTTGAAATTAAAGTCAGATATATATTTTACAATACTATTCCAGTTATCTATGTGAAATGAGTGTGCCGCTCAATGATTCATAATGATCAGCACTGAAAGTAGCGATACTCCATTTTGGGTAATTAAAAATTTTTTGTTTATAATTTTTTGTTTATAATTTTTTGAGGCATTCAAAAATTGAAATGTTGGTTACGCATTACGACTCCTGTTCAAAAAACGAAAAAATATGTGGCTTCAAAAATGATGTGCCATAAAAAATGTTGAAGATGGAATGCGCTATATGCTTTTTTTTTCGAATTTTTTTTCGAAAACATGTTTTTTCGTTGGCACAGCAGTAATTTTATTTTTATTACTTTAAAACTTTTTGTTATCTATTATATTTCACCACAGTAATCTATTGTCAAAAGCCTCATCTTCACCGATCGATATACTGAACTTTATTGAGGTCTACGTGAGTGACAATTACGTTGATTTTCCATGAAATATTAAAAATCGTACGAAAATGCAGAAAATTAATATTTCTCTATTGCCAAACCGTACTTATGTTGCAAATAAAGGAAGAACAAAATATATTATATAAAGTGACTTTAAAAAAATTATTTCAAAAACGTGAATATTTGTGTGTCTTTTTGTTCAATATCGGAATGTCTCCGGCATGATGCTGCATCAGTATGGGCACACTTTCAACCTATTTTCAAATTGATTAAGACTGTACCAGGCGTCACAACTTTTCATTTTCAAAGTGATAGTCCATCTACACAATATAAAAACAAGGATCCGACATTACTTCTGCTGAAACCATGGTCAATGCTATTAATTCAAGCAATTCAAAGATCAAAGCATTTCCAATACTACAGTCCGATATAGAAAGGGTTGATCCAAAACTCATTTCATTGAAACCAGTTCCCAACATTAAAAAATTTTTCCAAATTAAATGGTAAAAATCGACATGGGTAGATCATTTTTGAATGAATTATCGTGCTCCTATTGTACATAAAATAATTTCTAGGATCAGTCTTGCGAAGACTTTTCAGTAGATCCAGATAGTTGGTATTTTAAAAACTCCGTTACCCCTAGAAAAAGGTCTAACATGCAGAAAAAAGTTCTACTAATAAGAAGAAAAAACAAGATGACAAGATTCCTCTTGAAATTGATGGTGGTAGGTATTTTGAAAAAACTAAAAAAGACGAGGCAAAAAATAAAGAAATTAAACAGAATAAAAAAGGTATTGTCTTACCTAATGAAGACGATGAAGGTGCTAATAAAATTGATTCATTAAATAAAATAACAAAATAAACTAATGCAAGAAACAGTATATCGAACGGTAAAAATAATGATCTAAGTAAAAAATCTGAAAATAAAAAAAATATACAAAATTTATCTCTACAAGATCAAAAATGTACATTAATCTTCTGACAGCCGGCATTTTTCGTACTGAAAAAGTGTAACTTTCTCGAAATTTTCCATATAAATGTTTCTTAAGTAATAATATGTGTAGGCCGATCATGGAATGACGCCAAATGGCGTTATCCCGGTTGTCAGAAAGTTAAGAAAGAGGAAGGTGTGAAAAGATTTTTTTGTTCATTCATTATTGTAAATTTTATACGTTATTGACTATAAACATTGCGTATATACACATTGTATAATATTTTGCTGTTCATTTAATATATGTATGTATATGATTATCATATACATATTGTACATTACTGTTTTTTATATATATAGTTTATTTCTGAATAAATATTTTATTTGTTTCAAGCTTTAAATACTAACATTCTTCATTCATATTCAATTTTTCCCCTCACTTTATCCACCTGTATCATTTTTCTGAACTCTTACTTGATACTTTTTTTTAAATTATCTATATGTATAATAAAAAAACAACCATATTGTAACGATGAATTAAAGATCAATTGATTTTTTAGTGACAAAATTTATTTTTTAATTTTTTTTGCTATAAAATTTTGAGGCATAACTAAAAACGAGTTACGCAAATGTATTATTATTTAAGAATGTGAAAGAAACATGCCCAAAAATTTAAAAATCTGTGCCTCAACATTTGAAATTGGATTTTGTTTTTGTGAAAAATCAAAGGTTTCGTGGATTTTCCCATACACATACGGGTAAGTTATGTAAGTAGAATTTTTTTTTCATACAAATTTAAATTTTATTCCTGAAGTTGAGAACTATTGCATGGATCAGTCGAAAGTAAACAATTAGATTGTGGTCATATAAGGATAGGCAATCTGGGAAGTGAAGGAAGTAGTGAGAGAAAACATACACATACATACATACACACGATACACGCGGTGGTAAGGTGAATTGCTTTCAGTGCAAGTCTCGCAAGGCAAGCAGAAGTAGCGGCGTCAACGTATTCGCGAGAAAGAGAGAGAGAGAAAGAGGGAGAGACGTGTCGATTTCTCAAAGCTCCAGAGAGAGTCATGCGACAAGTGTAAATGTATTGACTCGTGCATACGCAAACAGGTGTTAAAGTAAGCAAATAAGATGAGCATCTAAATATTTTGACAGAGTGAACTGCCGTTGTTGCTGCTGCTGCTGATGTTGCTGCTGTTATACATGTGTATATGTATAGACGAGACTTGAGTGTGGATAGAATATATCGAAAATGTGTGCAGTGTGCGAGCGAGAAGACGCGAACGAGGCTGTTTCCGAGAAGCCGATCGATTTTATATATTTGCGATCGCGTGCAGTTGGTGTTTGACTGCGCTCCGCGATAAAGCATCATAAACAAATATTTTGTACGGAATTTAGGTGAGGCTTAACAATACCCCGTAGGATCTTCGAGGCCTGTGACACACGATGTTTTTCTTTATCCTCTGACGTCGATATAGAGAAATTCGGTCTTTTCGATATATCAAAGACCATAAAAAGAAATTAGTATTGAATCTATATGTATAAGAATCTATATGTATAATAATAGTATCGAATCTATATGAATCTCCTATGTATAAGAATAGGTATAGGTCAAAATAAATACTTTGATGAAGTATAATATTAAAAGTGATCGAGCGACGCCACGGTACAGAGGTAGTTGGATCTTTTGTCTGAAAAATCGTGATGTTGATATACCCCAGTTCGATTCGGCTCTGTCATCCATAAACTACGTAGCCTTAACCCTGCATTATTCACTAAATACAGTCGGAGAGAGAGAGAGAGAGAGAGAGAGAGAGAGAGAAGAAAGAGAGAGAGAGAGAGAGAAAGAGAGAGTTGAGAGATAAAGAAGAGCTGGAAGGGAGAGAGCTTGTCCTCTACACTATAGCCTGAGCCATTTTCCTTTCGACTCGCTCCTTCTCCGACGAGGTATCCGCATATACCAGCAGCAGCAGCGGCAGCGGAGAGGGTAAAGGAGAAAAAGAAGAATAAGCAGCAGCAGCAGCAGCAAGAAAGGGAAAGAGAAAGCACCGACACTGCTGTAGGAGTCGGAATGAAGAGGGTTAGACTCGCTCCGCGCGCGGGCAGATTACGGGCCACTCGAACGTCCTTAGCAGAAATTAGATTAGGAGGGACTACGATTGCTCTCCTTCTCTCTCTCTCTCTCTCTCTCTGTCTCTCACGCTGTATATACAGCACTACTTTTCCTTCGCGGAGCTTATCTGGTCGTGTGTTAAGGGGCTGCGAGAAAAAGCGCGGAATTCCTGGAAGGAGCAGCGAACGAGAAAAAATAGAACCTGCCAAGTCTTCCTCTGGAGAAAGACTGCGATAATTATGTGGGAGAGCGAGCAACCCTCGAGTGTTTCCTCTCTCTCTCTCTCTCTCTCTTGGGGCTAGTTCTCACACGTGTGGCTCAACTCCTATTCGCAGCTATATACGCTTTTATATTCCGCGCGAGCGAAGCTGGCAGCTATTTCTATTTACAATGTGCAGCCGGTCCAAAAGTCGATGATGTCGGTGAAGGTTTATAAATAAATTTTTTTCTTCTCGGAGGTTGCCTCGAATGCACGCGGCCTCTTAACGACGAGTGCCATGTAATATTCCTTATCGGCTGTACGCTATACCGAGAAAAAAGGAGCTTATTACGCTCATCGTCTTTTTCTCCTCAACGCTATGAAGAGGGGAAGCCGTGCGCTCTCGAGGCAAAGTATATGCACATTGTCAGAAGCGAGATTACGTTCTATTTATTTTTTTCATTTTTTTTTAATTTTCTTCTGTTTTGTGATGGGACATTGGTGCGCGGGACGTATGCGTGTGGTCGCGGCTTGAACTCCTTCCTAAATTGCATGTCACCTATTAGTTAATTCATGTATGGAGATTTTCATGCGCGAATATTCAAATGTAAATAATTTCAGGTTTTAATGTGCTCGTGCGCGACAGCTCGTCTCTCTGTTGAATGCATTTGTTCTCATTAGAGATTTATTCAGATTTGAGGTACTCGCTCTCTCTCTATCTCTATCTGTCTCTCTCTTTCCATGTTGAAGCTTTATTTACATATATGCGGCGTGTACATACAAATCCGAAAGCAGCTCTCAGTTTATTAATCACGTCTGTTATTATCATTAAAAATTCTGCGTACGCCACTGCTCTGTAAACTGTATAGATACATGAATATAAGGATTGCAAAAAAAAAAAACTTAGTGTTTAAACTTGGATCGAACATTGTTATTTTCTTAAAGAACATTTTCTTATATAGTCGATCAAGTTTTTACTTTATTCTCAGATCGCCTCGTATGGATTTAATTTGATTCTCGGCCGAAGTATTTTCACGTATATATAATTAATTTAATTTTCCGGCGAGCAAACGGAAAATTGAAAAACACGTCGGTGTGCATATGCACAAGCCTCTCTGTTATTGAACTAAAGGAACAAACGTCTCGTCACCGGCGTTATACTCATACACTGCACACTCCGCGAGTAACTTTAGCGTTTAATATTAAAACGCTGGCGGCGTATGCAGATACATATTTGCTTTATCCGACTGAAAGAGGCTGTTTCTCCCCTCTCTCTCTCTACTTCTTCTTTATCTTTTCTATTTTCCTTCGGCTGTTGCTCTTAGCATCATGTTCAATTCTTTGTGATTCAAAGAAATTTAAAAGATCAATGGAGTAATTCTAAACTGGCATATTTTATATGGATAAAATTGTATTACCTAGTTATATCGATGGGGAAATTGGACTGTCGAGTAAGAACATTTCGAGAAAGAGTCATCAGCTTTTTGTTATTTTTAGATAACCAAAGAAATTGCTTCTAATGGCACTTTCCTTTATTCACACATCATGTATTTTCATCCGTTACATTTCAAGAGAGCTTCCATTTCCCTGGCCCAAGCCAAATATATATATATCAGCTTCTCGCCGCAATTGCCCTTTTCGCTCGTATCTTTTTCTTATACTCAGCAGAATGAAAAATTTTCGAAAGACTTTTCCTCGGGGGTCGACGATTGATTTTACCATCCTCTCCATTTTGATTCTTCGTAAGAGCGGAAAATTCCCCACCAGTCAAAATGGAATTAATTTTCACTCTAGCGTACAAACTCCTCTCTCTTTCTCTCGCACTCTCTCTATCTTTCTTGCTCATACAGTTTGGCGATTCTCATTTAACTGTGAAAGTTAGTCGGACTAGGTATGCTTGGAAAATAGCTTTGTATTTCTCTGGAATACTAGGGACACGAAATTGTTTGAATATATTGGTGAAAAAAAACGCAATGTTTTTTGAGACAGTGTTGTACAAAGTCAGCTGTGCAATAATCGATTGCGCATAATAAAGGAAATCCAGTTAAAATTCCAACTGAAAGTTTATTGAAAAAAAATGTTCGGTCCTGCCTGTTTACTAGTGAAGAAGTCTTCATTTTCCTCATTTGTTTGGCATTTATCATTCGTTTATTTTTATCGCTATATAGGTAACACGTATGCATCTCTCTCGTTGGTCTATATTTGGACGATTATCTAGGTATTCGTTATTTTATGCGTGAATCTTCGCTCCGCTTTTTGTTGCGTGCTTTTTCGCCTCGCTGTATATTGCGACCTTTTCGCTCTCTTTCATTTTATTGGCCGATTCTATACGTCTTCCGTTCGCAAATTCGCTTTTGTGCGAACGATCCTATTAGATCGTCGTGTACACGGCTTACGCAATATTATATATTACGCCGAATCGGCCTTAGTTTAATCGGGAACATCAGACTTCGATATGTAACCAGTAGCATTCGCTATTATATCGTCGGTTCGGTGGAAAAAGGCCACATCTGAAATTTTAGGATTCAGAATTTTGCGTTGTTCATAAACTAATCGATAAAAATTCTGGGTACTTATTGATATATAAGTTTCATAGTTTTTAAACTGACTTCGCATTATTCTCACGTGCTGTATACTTTATTCAATCAGTTAATTCGTTCGAGCCGATTTTTCTCGATTCTTTTATTCTCTTTATGTGCATTCGTTTTATTTGTTTCGTTATACTCTCGTCTGCATAAAATGCACTTCACGCATGATCCTCTGGCCTTAGTCGTGCGCACTTTTATACATGAAATGCGATTTTATGTATCGAATGCATAGTCGTAAAGCAGGATTTCCTATTATATCGGAGTGAAAAAAAAACCTTAAAGTGAAATATTCCTAAAAGAACCTCATTTCGAGCTATATATACCATAAACGAATGCATCGAGTGTACGGGTAATGAATTTTGCATAATATAAGGAACGCGTCGCTGTCTCGGATTAGAAGCGGAGAACTTGTGACACGCAGGCAACGCTCTTCCATGCATCTCTGTTTTCTCCGCAGGCACTAGTAAACGCGTGAAGATCAATAAAGCCGTTGCTGGTGGATTGTCGCTCTCTCATCGCGTTCCTCTTCCACATATAAGTCGACGCTACGTGTCTGCCTCATTCTCCTTGTTTCTCTTTTCCATCATAGTACACACATACTCTCTCTCTCTCTCTCTCTCTCTCTTTCTCTGTCTGATCCCTTATCCTCGACGAGGGTTTGTATCTCGGCGTTAATCCGATAACCGTAGCCGCGCGGCCGCTGATACCACCACCACCACCATCTCCACCGCTGCCTCCGCCTCCGTACTCGAAGCGCGTAAAACGGAAACGCGACGTTCCGCGCGCCGATGCCGCCGCCGTTGTCGTCGCCCGTCTGCGCCCGCTAACTCGCCAAACGGAAAGTGTAAATTCAGCGCGCGGCGCCGCCAGCCACTTATACACGTGTATGTGGGTGTAGCGAGACGCGCACAAGCTCTCTCTCTCTCTCTCTCTTTCTCTCTCGTCGACGCTCGTGGAATTCCTTATTTCTTTGGAAAATAGAAGCGACGTGTGTTGATATGAGGGCCTCGACCTCGGCTCACTTCCTCGTTATAAGTACACGTGCTCTCGATGTTTCGTTGAATAAATTAAAAGCGCTGGGGGTCTATATATATATTATACCGACCTGTCGACTATCTCTTTGTTGCTTTATATGTATTGACTCTTCATGCGCTCGCTACTTATCTACAGGTTTTCATTAGTCACCGAAAGAGCGACGCCGCGTCATTATATGGCATAAACGATTGGCTACATATATAGATTTTAAAAGGTCAGCGAGATTAAAAAGAATTATTGCGAGGGCGATGAATTATGAAAGGAGATATATGTATCCCTGTAATACGTGATTTATGTTACGCAGAAAAAGTTATTTGTGTGCCAAAAACGTTTTTGTCCCCTGTCCATATACTTACCTATATATACGTATATAGGAGTACAAAAAGGAGCACGAAACGAAAATAAGACAGTGTTGTCGATGCCTCCGTTAAATTAAATTGCTCGTTGTTTATATATTCATGATTTAACATGATATTGGCCAAGCACGTGAATTCATTCCGTTGTAGCAAGGGCCAAATCGTTCATAAAGCCCAGTGGCCGCGTGTTGAATAAAACAATTCTGTCTAATTGCTTTTTATCATCGTCATCGTCGGCTGTCGCCATTATCATTTCGGTTTTTATCATCCATAATGCGACTTTACGACGGAAATATGGATTAATGGATCATCCGAAGGTATGTTGATGGGACCAAATTAAAACAGTTTATGATCTGCATTACCCGCAAGTTTGTGTCAATTACTATGACAGTTTCTCTCTCTTCGACGAACTGAATTTATTATTCATATAACACTCTTCGAAAATGATTTATCGCACGTCATTTATATTTTCAATAAAACACGAAATTAAATTATTTGATACGTTTATTTTTACAATTTTATGGTCTTTTGTGGTTCAATATCTGATTTCGAGAAATCGTGATATATCAGCGGCCGAACATTGTTGTAACACGTTTTTACTCGTTGCTTCTAGTGATTCGTGGAAAACAATTATTCATCCATGACTCTGTTACATAAAACAATTACCACGGATTTTTATTGATTCGAAGAAAATCGAAAAACAGCTGTCGTATTTTGTAACAATATCAAAAACTTATATATAGTAGCAAGTGATATAATACGCGCTAAAGTTACTTTTAAAGCATTATTATCAAATCCATAATTGAAATGATTATGCTGAAAGTAGGCAATTCTGTTCAATTGCTTTATGTATTTCAAAGCGAAATATGATTCACTTGCAAAGAATTAAATTATTGTAAATTAATAATTTACATCATTTAATTTCTATTCACTTACAGTTTAATTATCATATTTGGATACTTCATAATCGCGTTTGAATAATAATCGCCTCGTGAAAATAGAAATAATAATTAAGCATTACAGTATTAATTGTGTACAAGCGTTAAATTTGCTAATTAAATTTACGAATTTGATTGGTAGTACACTCGATTACATTATTGTCATCCTCTAATTTGCACGAATAATAATTAAACTAATATTCAGCTCGCAAGTCGCACATTTGCCACATTCTCAACAACACTTTATACAAAACCGATCTATACCCGTATCAAAGAATATATCCAATGTATCAAGCTCGCAAAATATCAGCCGATCCACACAAGCTCCGCAATGAGATAATAAACAGCGTTGTAGGTCATCTAAACAGTCGTCTAAACACGCCCAGGTCCCCAACAATAATTGCATTCATGAAGTCACTGAAGGCGTGATTCATCCGCGCTGTAACGCAAACGCAATTCATACGACAGGCTCCGCATGCGCATGCGCTTCCGCGTAACGCATAAATAAATCCGCGGCACGAGAAGAGAGAGAGAGTATGGAAAAAGATCGACTCGAGCTGCACTTTCGCATCGGGTGTAGCCAGTAGCCGAAGCCTCGGCTATTACGTGAATTACGAGCGATTCTTTAAGCACATTCGACCGTAGTATATCATCTAACAGACTATCTTCATAAGATGCATACGCAGCGCGAGCTTATTCCTTTTCTCTTTCCCTTTGCACTGAGCGCAAGCGCGTCTTTCTCCCTCGGGGTAGGAGCTAGTCTCTATCTCCCCCTCCTACACCCGAGACGAATGTCGATTGCTTTTTAAAGACTTTTCGATCGGTATATATCGGCCCTATCTCGCGCAGAAATTCTAATATTCCACGAGCCACGCCGCGCGCCGCGTCGAGCTCTAAATTTTTCTTCAGCCGGAGTTGCTGCCTGTATATAGTTGGCTCGACTTCGCATTGGCTTGTTTGCGCTTCTTTCGCTCCACAAGTTTGCCCGCGGAGCAGATTCGATTCGTTGGAGCGAGGAGTCGATCTTTTGTAAATATGATGATTAAGTTCATTGTGGTGGATTTTGCGGCTAAACTTGGTTATGATTGTGTTTGCTTTGGGAAAAGTATAGGATATAGATCATGGGAGTTTAAGCTCGATCCTTTATTGATGCATCCGCGGTAAATAAATGTTGAGACATAAATAGAATGTTATAATTATTTGATTGACATAAGATATTAACATTAAATAAAAGTTTACTTAAAAATGTGGAATTTGTAATTTAAGTTGGAGCTAAGATCGTGGTTTGATAAAAGTTTATGGAAGATTAAAAATCATAAATAGAAATTTGTCTTTTCGGATTATCTGTGCTAAAGCGAGGAATTAAGTTAAAGTTGTTAACAGGAAAGTCAAAATTTAATGTAGGTCATGGTGAAACCGCAATTTTGAGTGTTGGAATTTCTATTAATTCATAATTAGAAGATCCTAAAGATCAAAAACATAATTACGACTTTTAACGTTTTTCGGACGAAGAGAGAGAACTCGGAGAACTCACTTCCTTGTACATGAATTAACAAGAACGATGTTGAATAATTAGCACCTAAAATTGTATTACTTTCTATCTTTGAAAGTTTAAGGGAGTACTGGTATATGCATGTATGGACTTGCGTATGTAGCTCAGCAGGATTCAAGAAGGGCTTAGGATACAGCGACGAAATTCTACATGAAAGTATAAGATAGCGCGAAGCAAAACAGGTTCTGAAATGTTAATAGAATCGGTTCAAGTATTTTTATGTTAACAAAAAAGAAATACAATTCCATAAGTATTATTTTCCTAATTTGTTTAATGCATTCAACATTTGATAAATTTGTTTTGTTAACAGACGTGATTTATTTGTATATTTATTACGCTGAATATTTTAACTTATTTCATTAAATGGACGAGTAATTTATTTTAAAATATTTAAGATCCAAATGCAACATTGGACTGAAAGACATTTGTTTTCAATATTCTTCAAAAAACATTTTCTCCACGCTGATACTATTCTTAAAAGTTTGAGTTCAAAAATTACTTCTGATGGAACATGAAATGGAAATAATTTGCATGCTCTTTATGCGAGTCAGACATCTGGAACGATACTGGCGGAAAAATTGGCAAAGAACAACAGCTGGCAGAATCCATCTACTTTGGCTGGCTGCTTCATCGGTCACTAATCGGAAATAATGGCTTATTTACATAAAAAGCTCGTAAATATAAATCGAGTATTCAATAGTTCAGCCGTTTCGCTTTCCGTCTTCGATTAACGGAACTCTCTTTCAATTAAATAATTAATAAAACTTTTCAAATGACAATTTGCGAATCGCAATTGTAAAAAAATCACATTTCGTTTGTATTTATATAAATAAATTTCAATATTCAAAATATGTACGACGTCATAAATTCGATAAATATGTACCACTTAAAAATATTGCAACTAAAAACAACATCGCGATATATTTTATTCAAAATTTTTGAGTGCTTGTTTTTCCGCGACATCCCATACAGCTGAACATATTTCCACATTGCCATGTTTATGTATTTCAATTTCCAACCACCTCATGAGCCGTGGTAGACAGCGAAACCCACTCTGTTTGATTAAGACGCTCGACTCTCTCTCTCTCTCTCTTTCTCTCTCTCTCTCTCTCTTCTCTCTCTCTCTCTCTGTCTCTCTGGTGTACATTTCGTACAGCCGACTTATTTCTTCTCAGCATTCAAATGCACACTATTATATGCCGTACGTTTATATTTTTGAACTTTTCCGCGCAAACAATTAATTCGAGCACCTTAAAAAAAAATTGTGGAAAAATGTGGTGTTTCAGCTTCTTTTGTGGCAAAGCTGGTATATCCCGTTGACTTATAGAGGACATCTCTACCAATTTGGTTAAGGATTCGCTCGATAATCTCCAAGAGATCTCCTGCTCATTGTGGGATAACTCGATGTTGGGAGCTTCCATGGGTGATACCCCCATCGCCTAGTTTCAGTTGCAATGTCACTGCGCGGAACACGCTGTTTCTCATAATGTCAGATCTATCGGGCTTGCGCAGGCTTCATTGAAGCCTCCGTTGATCCGTATAAACAAGTCCATTGCTCGGGAATCGCGCGCAAATATTGATTTAGCAACTCGGAGGACCAGACGTGCGCCTTCCGCCCAGTGCCAAGCTTACCGTTCAATGTGTCTATCGCAAACTAGCCTCTTAACCCTTGCGAATAAAATGACGATCGAACCATTATAACTTCTCCATCGCGTTCGTCGACGATTCGGCGATGCTCGCGATGACGTACATAATATGCCAGCTGTGTTTTTTCCCTCGTTTTCTCATCCTAATGCGAGAATTATTTTCATTATTATTGGGTGTCATTGTGAATTATCCAATGTCAACTTCCTTGCATCTACAATTTTTCTTTGCATCAACGTCTCTATCACCCTTTATTCATACGGACTTAATTATTTCCGTACAATGTCCAACTGCTTTTCCAAGCTATCTCTCTTATAGATTTTCTCCATATTCCTGCAAATTCAATAGAAAACATGTTCGACGATGCATAAGTGTTTGTTAGCACGTTTGACTGTCAGTCCTTTGATTTACATTCGACAACTTCTTATTGTTTGAAACTTCTTTTACGAGGCATCCTGGACCTATCACTCGCTCGACGTTGAGACTCCGCTCGTTTAGCCATGTGTTTCTCTATCACGATCGCGAGTTATACACTATAGCCTCTCCTTCTACTCCTCCTCCTCGCTTTCTCCCAGATAGATTTATGCGTACATAAAACTGCATAACGTATACCGTGCATTTTTATGACTCGTAATGCCTGCATACTATCTGATTCGCAAGTATTTAATTTTGCGAATTCCGCACGAGGCGTGCGCTGCGCTGCCTTTCTCCCCGAAATGAATTTGTTAGCAGTGCGCAGGTATTGCATAAAATTGTTGTGTTCTTCAAAGTAAAACAGTTAATGAATTTGCATGTTTTTTTTTATTTTTTTTTGCTGCGAGGCTTGAAAATCATGTATACGAGAGAGGCTTACAATATATTTCCGGGATACTCTCGTGAATCACTGTTATTGTTTCTGTGCTCTTTACGACTGAGATAAGCCACCCTTTTTGCGTTTTACTGAATTAGGGTAAACGAGGGGATCGTGACAGGAATATGTTCCGTACTTATTTACGAAGTGCGGATTAATTTTTAAGAACTCGTGCGGATTACGGGTTCTTGTTTATAAAAAGATGAAAATATCTTTAGATTATATTTTATATTTAATGATGCATGCTTACCGAGCTTTTCGTGTTTAACGTTCATTCATTTTCTCTTTCGAACTTTGAGTGTACAGCGAAAAGTAATGTGTGCGAGAAATGTAATATATATATATATATATATACCTTAAAAAACGCGCACCTGACTTTTCCGCAATATATCTCCTTCATGAGCTAGAAGTGTAGCATAATCTTTCGCGAAAACATTTGCATTCGTAAATCAAAATTATATATATATTTTCTTCTCGCGCGCTAATACTTCCTATACGTCTGAAAGAACATAGCAATGATCCCGCGACTTTGTACAAATTCCGCGACTATTCAGCGGCAAGAGCGAACAGAAAAAAAAGACAAGCTTCGCCCCGATGCAGCGACGCAGGGAGCATATAGAGGGAAGGCGCTTACGCCCAGCAGCAGCAGTAGCAGCTCGCGCATCGTTGCTCTTCACCACACCTCAATGACTTAACTTGGCGAGTTAATATCGCAAGCGCGCGCGAGCTTCGCGGGGGCAAGGGTAGCGCGCGCGAGAGAGAGAGAGAGAGAGGGGAGAAGGAGGAGGTTCGGGCTCTCGCTGATAGCCCGAGTATATATACGCGCTTGCTCCGCCGGCGCAGATCTCGGCCCGATAAAGCTTAATTAAGCCTTCGGTGGTTTACGAGGCTCGCGGCGCGTTAACGGTTAACGGCCGCTACCGCCAAGCGCGCCCCGCGCCTGCATACATACACGCGCGCGTAATTCTAGCCCGTGCACCCTACACCCTTCCCGTCCCGTATATCGGCTTATAAATTCACCTTCTCTCTTGCTCTTTCTGGCCGGTCGGTATGTGTGTGTGTGTGGGTGGGTGTTGCAGCAGGAAAGGCTCCGCACGAGGGAAAATCGTGGGGAAGTCGAGAGCACATTTTCCTCCTGTATATGCGTATATATGTATACAGCGTGTCGGGAATGTATGTATAGGGACAAACATGTGGGGGGAGAAGACGATGTCGCGCGCGCTTTCCTCCCCGAGAAAAATACACGATGCTATACTGCGGAAACTTGTGAATTCCTATATGGGGAAGCGAGAATGCGGGAGCGGGGGAAAAGGATAAGTTCGGAAGGTTACGAAAAATTTTTTTCAAGTTATTGTGATTTTATACGGAACTAAGATTTGAGCGACGATCAACTTTTATTTTTTCTGCTTGTCGTGCGCTGCAGCGACTGCGGTACAATGATTTTACGATCTGTAATAATCTGCCGTAATGGGGGAATTTACTTGGACTGGTATTTCGGACGTATAGACGCGTGTGATTTCAGTTAATGCCTATGTCACTAATTTTCTAGATAATCTTATTACTGGATTTGTTGTGCTCGAATGTAATGCACGCCATTTTTGGTTAATGCTCGTTACTAATATTATGGATGACCTTATAGCTGAATTTATTGTTCGGTTGAAACAATAATTTACGAGTAGTATACGGCTTACACATAAATAAGTACATTTAGTTAAAGCAAAAAAATGATTGTGATAACTAAAAATATCTACCCGTAATATTATTGAGGATCATTGATCTGGTCATTTATGATTTAAATATTTGTATATCTGTATTTCCTTTAATTTTGTAAGGAAAGAAAAATTCTTAGTCGAGCGAAAAAGAAGTCGAAATCTTTTGTTACGGAGAAAGAAGCAAAGTTAAAACTCTTATTTTTCCTCCAGTACGGACCTTTAACTCGAAGTAATTTAGCGAGGAAGCGTATAACCAAAAAAGGTGATAATGCCCTTGCCAGGGGGAGGGGGACGGGGGGGGGG